>JBAJNP010008420.1:0-20311 GCA_036877545.1 Yasuhikotakia modesta
ACACACACACACACACACACACACACACACACACACACACACACACACACACACACACACACACACACACACACACACACACACACACACACACACACAATATGAGCAATATGTCTGTGGCTTTAAAACAAGCAGAACATGGAAAGCATGCAAGTTAATTTAATTTCAGACCACAACCATGTCTCCCTTCTCCTCCTCTCAGACAATAAACACAGATTTATGTTGCTTTCTGGATGTCTCAAAAAACTGGACAGGTACACTGAAGAATCTCTCTTCAAATGTATAAGGCTGAAATAAACACTTTAATGTAATACACTTTGCATTCTTATAATACAAAACATTTAATAAATAGAGAACCAAATACACAGATCCTACCATTTAAACGTTGCTATAAGATAAATAAAGATTATTACATAATTTTGGTTAATAAACCAACATTTAAATTCAACTTGCTGTACATGGTATTTTTTCTCTATTGACTAACTGTAAAATAAAGGCAGAATGTTTTGGGTTGACAAAGACAGACGCCAGTATTTATTGTCTGACTGTATATGCACACAATACTCAAAATGCACTTCAGTATATGAGCTTGTCTTCCATTAACATAATAATGTGAGTGCATCACACTCATACTTTTAAGTTTCCTGGGTTTCCATGGTAATACTATGAAGACTCTTCAGTGGTCTCCTTGTGATGTTTTAAAGTGATGTTCTAATGAACACCAAAGAATTTTCTGTGAAGAGAGTTATTCAAAACACAAATTTGGCCAGCATTAATGTTACTGAGGCATGTGGTCTTCCACTAAGTTCTGCTTGATGCATTTGTAAGGCAAAGACTTTCTTTAACCTTTGTATTCCATCCATCCATCTAAACCTTCTCATGAAATCATCTATTTACCTGCTTAGCTGTTTTGAGGTCAACAACAATAGATGTGTGTTTGGACACATATAATGTATATATAGATCTTGACTGTTGTCCAGATTATGTTTGTCATTTAATTTAAGTAAATCTAATTGTCAAAATGTACATTTTGAAGTATTTAATTTATCAGTTTACAGTCATATAAACAATCATACAATTCATATAAATTTAAGATGACAGCTAAAACACTTCAGGGATCTTCTTGCCCCTAGCAGATGCATTCAGTCAGTGTGTTTGTGTGCAGCGTGGAAACCGCAACACATTTTTATGCAAATGATCAAAATGTTGAATAACAGAACCGTAGCTGTCAGATACGCGCTCCTCCTCCTCCTCCTTCTCGTGGTTTATTTATCAGCCACAGGAGGGTAGTCAAACAGTATCCGTCCAGTCCTTAACGTAGAAGAACATTAGCGTATCTTGCTGTACGAAAGTTAGAAGCAGTTTTATAGTTAACGACTGAATTGGTTAGTCTGACTCTGTTCTCTGTGAATATTCAACTTTTGTTCGGAGTTGTTTTGTATCTGAAACCTGTGAAACCAGTGGGCGGAGAAAACTAGACAGGCAAGTAACCCAACTAACAACTGTCTTAAATTTAAATAGGGGAACCTACAGAAGAGACGAAAGAAATGTCACATCGGCTTCGGGTTGTAATGCAGTGTTTGGAGTGACGGACCTGATAGATGTGTTTGTTTTAACACGTTGTCTGGGACGGTCGAGATTAGAGGCAGCGCATCACTGACATGGATATTCCGCTGACAGGTGCGTTATGACTATTAAAGAGTCAATGAGTTATTAACAACTTGGCTTATCTTTATTTATTTGTAATCATAAACGTTATAAACGCAAGGTAGCCTGCTTTACACTGTACAAACTTTGGACTACCCAAACACTGAACTAATTTCAATTGAGGCTATACATTTGGCTATACATGTGGGATTCAGTAATCTGATAATACTAGAAAACGTTTCTAAGTAGCCTTAGAAACGAAGTAGCCTACATAGGCTTCTAGAAAATTTCTCGTTGCCTATCTGAACTGTGTTAAGAGTGACATGTACTTGGCCTACAAGTTAATGCAAAACCTTACGACTGGAATGTTTCAAAGAGCATCTTGTGTACTTGGAGGCAAAGAAATATTAACATGACCGATGTGCCACATTATCACATTCTGAAAGTTTTAGTTTACTGATCAGTACAGTAACAAATAACCACTATACATACTACAAGAACACACAGGTATTATTATGGTACAGTTGTAAAGCTATTTGACTTAAAACCAGTTGATTTACATTCTCTGTCAACCCTGAAGGTACATTACCTATGTACAACTTCAGTAGTCCAAAGTAGTCAATTATGCGCTCTATTAACAACAGAGGCAGATTCTAATAATACAGTAAACATTTCTGTACACTTCTTTTAAGCAAATATTGGTTAGATAACTGACTTTTCCCTCTTTTTACAGATTCTTTGCATTCTCCCAGAAGAAAAACGTAAAGCATTGCACAATAGACAAAACTGCCTTTGCCAGATCCCAGTCTCTGGGGTCAGGTTCAAAGGCTAAGCAGTTTGAAAATGCTTTCAAACAAGTCGTGTGAGAACATCACCCGAATCGATGTGAATGGGAACCCGGTGATGAGCAGCATCATGTTCATAGCAGGGGTTGTTGGCAACCTGATGGCCTTGGCCATCCTGGGTGTCCACCAAAAAGAGCGACGTACAAAGTCCTCTGTCTTCTGCATTCTCGTGACAGGCCTCGCTCTGACAGACCTGTTGGGAACGTGTTTGCTCAGCCCACCTGTTTTCGTTTGCTACGCTCAGAGCATGTCCCTGGTGGGTCTTACGGGAAACCATTGGTTATGTGGACTCTTCGCCTTTGCCATGACGTTCTTCGGTCTTGCTTCTATGCTCATACTGTGCGCAATGGCGGTGGAGCGATGCCTTGCTATAAGTCACCCATACTTTTACTCCAAGCACGTACGGCGAACCTTCGCCAAGATCGGACTGTTCCTCATATATCTCTTTACATTTGCTTTCTGCCTGCTGCCCTTCTTTGGATATGGGCGGCACAAGCAGTACTGTCCCGGCACCTGGTGTTTTATCAAGATGGAGGCAGAGGGTGAAGAAGATGAGGAGAGGAGAACTCTGGCCTTCTCGCTGTCCTACGCCATGCTAATGGCGTTACTGATCGCTATTGTTTTCCTGTGTAACGGTTCGGTCATTGTTAGCCTGTGCCGCATGCACCGGAGTCAGATGACTCGCCGGGGGTCAGTGGTGTCAGCAGGACGCAAGAGGAGGCTGAGCGCCTGGTTTGGACAGGGAGAAGAAGAGATGGACCATCTGCTGCTGCTGGCTTCCATGACCTTCATCTTCGTTGTTTGCTCCCTGCCTCTGACTGTGAGTATGGGATGTAGTCGGTGGTTTTACATCACTTTGAAACATTTCCACCCACTGAGTTTAAAGTATATGTTTGACCAAACTTAGCTTGAGACCAGTCTGTGTTAATGTAGTATACACAATATACACAAACTACAATGTTGTGTAGTTTGTCAAGTAACATTATGTATTTATCCAGCAATAAAAATAATTTAATGAATTACAATATTGGGGCAGATGAGTAAAGCAATGGCAGTATTAGGCAAAAAAGTGGCTTTAAAAAGCCAATATGTTTTGATTGTTGTTTATTGCAGTAATATTAAGCATACAATAAGCCTATTAAAAGCCTATACTGTCATTTTAAGACAAAGTTATTTTTTAAACTGCTGTCTTTAGCCATTGCGTCATCCTCTACCAAGTCAAAAGTTCATTTTTAAAAAGCACATTTGGTGACCCCTGTGTCCCGTTCCATTCCACCACCCTCAGTCCAGAACCAATTTTGTGTGAGCTGACTTCAATACAAGCTGTTGGTTCTCTGTAGTTGTTTTTAGTGGCTCACAGGACATGAGAAAATGTGTTTTTTATTGCATCATATTATTGCAATAAATCATTTTTGGACTGACTATAGTATTTTATAGTTTAGCCCACTGTCAAAAACTTTCCAAGTCTTTGACATCATCAGTTGCACTCTTTGTAAAACAATGACTCCTCATAAAAGTGATTCCCCTTCAAAAGGTCAATCAAGACTTCTTTGTAATTTGGTGGTAAAGTATTTGCATTTGTGGATTGTTCATTTTCCATGATAAGTTTTCCATGATAAAAATTTTAAATCTGTTACCTATTTAATCACATCCCACCAACACGTATCATTTTATATATTTTGGTTATGATTCACAAAACACAAGCCTGCCTTTTTAAGTTAGTCAGCTGAGGACAGAAATATGTGTAGCATAGACTTTCCTACTGTCTATTCAGTGAGCTCTAGGTCAAAAGTTTTTGTTGTAGTTTCATAGTTGCATGTTCTGATTATTGGGCGTGTACGTGCCCGCAGGGGGATGTAGGATCAGCACAGCTTTTCAGTTGTGAATTGCATAACAAAGGCTATTATTTTTGAATTATAACCTTAAATGCCAGTTGATGTGTTATTTTAGCATACTGTCAGTATTAGCTTTTAACATTAGTATAGCATGCTACAGACCTGACAACCCTGGGTAACTGGATTAGACCAGTCCTGCTTTATGTATAACAGTTTAAAATACAAAACAGATTGGTTGTGTTTTTTAGCAAGAGTTCTGATATAGGATCAGTTGTGATCTGTGTTTCAGAATGTGAAAAAGACCAGAATATCATGTCATTGACTTATGTCAGCAACCACGCAGAACATATTGTACTGTTTTAGCAAACACGTAGCAACACCCTAGCAACCACCCAGAACATACAGGATTTGCAACTACCTAGCAAATGGCTGTAAAGGCGGTAATATTAAAAATGGTAAATGATGTAAGATATCCTAATATTTATTTCCTATAATTTCTTATTAGGATTAAGATTATAAGGCGTGATGGCTTGAATGTTATGACATCATAAGTAAACCATTTTTTATTATATCAGTGGTTGCAATACAATTTTTTGTAGTGAGGGCAGATATTCATCTTGTAATGCATTGTGTTTACTGTAATAGACAGAGACCCACATGAAATATCAGTTCATCAGTTTATTATAAACAGTGGGAAATAATGTTTGTAAGTGGAAACATACATTCAGTGTTGTTTTACATTTGTTAAAAACACTCTAGAGACACAGTTTTCCTCTATAGCAGAGAAAACTGGGCAATGTAAAAAAGGGACAGATGACATTAGTTGTATTCCCTGAGTCTCACAAGATGTTCTGTTGTCCGCCTGGAAATAAACACAAGATACTTTATCCAAAGCAAATAGTTTACATAACCAAACCATTGTGCTTTTCTTTCCATACACACAGACTTAAACCATTCACATGCATGTACACCCACCCAAATGTCATATATAACCTATGTTATACAATAAACCATAAGGCACCATTCATGTTATCAGCACATAAAATACTGTACAGGGTCTTGGGTATTTTATGTTATAGAGGCTATATATAACCAGCCAGAAATATGATCAATGTATTTTGTTGGCATAATCAAATATTAATCCAGTAGTTTTAGTATATCAAAAAGGAATAAAACCTTAAAATTGTACACCTTTTAAAAAAGTATTTTTTGTCAACAGTAGTCTTGTTAGTGGACAAGTTGACCCGGATGTCTGCTGTATAACGTACCAGGAAATGGCAGGAAACCCTAAAACGCTCTGTCATCTAAATTTAATTTATTGTAAGGCTGCTGTTAACTGACGTAACTGTTTGCTCAGTAACGATACATGCGTTAACCTTGAATCCAGTTTGCCAGGTGTATAATTTGCCACCTGTTTATTAGGCTCATATATCCTTTCCTTTTTATTAGTCGCTGTTTATTGCAGCCATCAGTCATACTGCATGTCGAAATGTCACAATGTTAAACAGCAATATTTGCTTGAGTCTTTGTGAACTTTATCAATATGGAGCTCTATAAGTGGGACGTACCTGAAACTTCAGTTCTGACTGAAATAATTATGCATTTACAGAACTGATTTAATTTCCTTTCTATTAATAGCAACAAAATGAAATGTTCTTTACTGATGTATCCACTCACAATGTTTAGGACAGTTTTAAGCATTAGAGGGCTGGTCAATAAACATAATTAGTTTTTAAACATTGAATGTCTAGCTAGTCTTTAAAAGAAACGTCCAGCTAATATCATTTGAGAATTGACTTTATTAATTATGAACCGTAATGTCTTTCAGTAGCATTACAGTCAATTAAAGATTCAATAAAGCAAAAATTACGAAGCAATGCTTTGTACATTGTACACTTACTATGGTTAAGAAATGTTCTCTAAATGGCTAATTGCTTTAGTGAAATAACTGCAACGTCAATATAATAAAATACACTTACTGTAGAATGTTTGTCTGCATTTTGAAAAGCAACTCATCCAATCAGAATTTAGTATTGACACTTTTTGTTTTAAAATAAAGCTTTGTTAAAATAACCATATATCTGCTTTGTTTTGCACTCTTAAACTAGTAGTATATACTAGTGCTTGACTGTATATAGTGTAGACTAGTGAGTTCTACTGTTAAATCATTTACAGGAATATACTACAAGTATATACAGTCAATAGATGTTTCCATAGAGCGTTTTATAGACTGCTTGATCACATTGAAGACATTCCCTTCTTATGTCTCCTACATAATAAAACAGAAGACCTCTATCGAATGTATGTCTCTTAATGCGCCGTAAGTGCGCACAATTACCATATTTGAAGTCTCACCGCTGTGATTATCTGAAAGGAAGTAATGGCCAGCATTAAGGCCTCGATCAATACTGAGATCAATAGTGTGGTAAGTTTGTACATTACTGTGTATTACTGAAAGACCGCTGACCTGGAGACAGTGAGGAACACAACGTTATCTGAAACTCTCTGCTGTCTCTGCTGAAAAATCGAATTATATCATCTTACCCATGCGTACTGTATAAGGTCATATGAAACCCTGGTTATTATGTGGATATTTCACCAGGCTTGTGATGGAACCGTTGACCACAGGCCCAGTGATGTATTACACACATGTGTGTGCTAAGACTATTGATAGAAATCTCAGTGGGATCAGTGACCCAAAAAAATATGCAAACCTCCACTGGGAAACTGTCTGGATTTCAAGAACAAACTGACTTTTGGTAAATTAGTTCAAAATAAAATGTGATACGGTTATTTTTATTACTGCTTTTATTCTCCAATTGTTCCTTTATTTTAGAAAGTGCTTTATTAATGTTATTGCCATGCCAGTGTTTGGTAAAGAAAGATGATACATTGTGTTGTTTGAGACATTAACATTCCACAAAAGGTATTTCGTTATGTTTTGGAAGAGTTTAATAGACACTGGTTTGCCTCCTGGTCAGAAATGAGTATGTAGTTGGCTGTAGTATTTATCACTGGCTTAGTTTACCAAAAGCCTCATAATTGTGCTGACAGCCGATGTAGAATTAGTGGCTGCATGGGTGAATTGGTTTGATTTTTCTTGTTTGTCTCTTCAGGGCGTTGAATAAAGACCAGACATTTTTTAATTACATGCTGTTTGTTTTAGTTACCATGAGATCAACAGACTCAAAGGATTGTTCATTAAATCTAAATTAAAATTGCAATTTTAAAAAATGTAAATATAGGCCATTTGTCTTTACATTATATATAAACAGAAGAAATGGAACTATTTTAAAGAAAGATAATGATAAACACTACAAGAAAATGTATATAGTGTTTATAATTTTAGGTATTTTAGGTATAGTGATGTATTTGGACACTTTCTGGTTGTGGAACATGTCAGCCATTTTGATTAACTTTTTAGAAATATTCCTAGGAGTAAAACGTGACAACTGACCCCAGCATCATCGTAATTTAATTGTGCTTTATTCTATAGAACACGTTGTTCTATTATTTTAAATATGACTGACGTTTCTGCACATTGTTTAAAAACCTCTTTGTCAATAGATGTGTTTCCTGCCCTACCCAACTGAAAGAATCACAAAGTGAATATTATTGTAGTTGTGGCTTGTGGTATTGTGGCAGTTTTAAAGAATGAGTCTTCCAGGCTTTGAAATTAAAACCAAAAATATGACCAGCTCTGGGGCACCTGGGTGACGAAAATTTTCGAGTTCAACACAGCTTTATGTAATGTTTATCTAGATATTTAAAGGCATTTAGAATAAAGTATCTCCACTATAAAAGAGATTTTAGGTGGTAAAATGAATACTGACAAGATGTGTGATTCACTCCGGTAGCAAAACATTGTTTTAAGGAGTCCAAAGTGCATTTCTGTGTGCAGGTTTTACAGTGTGCAAGGAACAAGCACTTTATACTTGGACAAAAATCACTAACAGTCTATTATTGCATTTTAAACAATTTTGCAAAACAAGTCCTAGTATCTAGCCTACAGTCTATGCCTGCAACAGACCTGTCAAATTTATAGTCTTTCATAGTCTGGCTGTAATTACAAACTGCAATACAAAAAAATGAATGGTATTTGCTTATTGGTATTTAAAGACATTTTATGTTGGTCTTGATTTAGAAACAGTTTTATCGCAAATGTTAGGTATTTGGTTTCTGTAGCTAGCATTCATTTATTGTTTTTTACAGAATGAACATGAATATTTTAGGTTTGGTTGATTGTTTTTGTGTGGTATGCCTGACCTTGTGTCATAGCTTCTAAGATCATGAAAATTTATCTTCGTGAAAAGCTACGAGAGCTTTGTGTTTATACTGTTCACAGATTGTTTTTGCCTCTTGGGGATGAAAAACTTCCCAATTCCCCTTTTCCAGTATTTACAAATGACCAAGCATTTATGATTTAAACATAAACAATGATGACCTAGTTCTAAATATTATATATTTTATAGATTTATATTGTCCGGTCCATGTTGATAAATCCTGACTGAAATTCTGCCCACATCTCACAATGTTCCTTGTTCCTAATCAGGAGAATTTAGTTTTTACTTTTGGTCTTAAAAGGACAGGTAAACAATCTCTGTTTTAGTAGCAAAATGAGTCATTAGTCATGTAGAGACAGACTTTCTAAACATCTAAATCTGTCCTTATCTTTATTTCAGATCTAGAAAATGTGATCAAGAAAACATGGGAAATTCCCTTTGGTTTTTTAAAAGTTCATTGGGTTTATCAAAGAAACCTGTCAAACTGCGTAGATGTATGTAATTACATAGACTAATTTAAATAGGTTTACAATGCATTATTAATGTTTAAACTCCTACACGTGTGATTCTTTCCAAGAATGTGTTGGCAGAGTTTGAGTTGATGGCATGTCACACCAACAAACTGTTTGCGTTCACCTGTGTTTCAGCTACTGTTGTTAAAATGTCTGGCGGGAGAAAGTAAAATAGAGTACAGAGTTATGCAAGACTAGGATGTTAAATTGTTAGATATGCAAATGCAGATGTAAATGTTTTTAATCCTCTTACTGTGATTGAGTTTCCTTCCTATCTCTGTGTTATTATTCAGATATCTAGCTATAAACAGTTTAACTAACATCAATCTGTTCGGTATTCACACAGACAAGAGACTGCTGTCCTAAGACATTTCTGGCACGTCACAGAACATTTACGTAGTCCCAGAACCTTTTGTTTCACTTTTGTCAGTCATATGATAAGAAAAACTAGAAACAGACTTTGAATGTTAGCTTGACAAAACTTTGCCTAAAGTCTTTAAGTTTGAGGTGGATTTGTTTGTTTTTGATTGGTTGGTGGATTAATGTAAAATCTATTTGGATCACCTCAGTCTTTGGGTTGACACTTTATCAGTGTTAGACAACAGGTAACACACTGTTCAAATAACAACAAATAAATAGCTTGGATTTCTCCACACCTCACCATCAAACGATATATAAATTCCAACCAAGTGGTGGGTGTCTGTGCTAGTCAATTTGAAACAATAGCATTTCACTGGAACAAACCTGCGCTTTTTTCTCTTTGCAAACAAAACTTTGCATGTAACATGTTCTACAATGAACTGGCATCAAAACAAACAAACACATATAATTACTGTTAAACTATTCAAGTAAATATAAATAATGTATAATGTAAAATATAATGTAAATAGAATGTAAATATAAAAAAGTTACTTTTTCAGTCAGCATTTACAATGTGAGATTACCCCCAAAGTGAGGGTAATCGCTTTTCAAAAGTAAACATACATTTTCTTTACCAGACATAAAAATCTGGGTTACATTTTATTTCTCATTTATTGCATTTTGGTGTTCCTGTAGCTCAACTGGTAGAGCATTCCGCTAGCAGCTTGAAGATTGTGTGTTCGATCCCGGGGAACGTAAATAACTGATAAAAATTTATTAAATGTAAGTTGCTTTGAATAAAAGCATCTGCTAAATGTAAATGGTTCGTTTTAGGTGTTCAGGCTCACATACTGTAGGTGACGGTTTATAGATGTCGTTTGGTGTGTGGGTAGCATGTGAAATGCTGTTTCTGTTGATGGAAAAAGATGTGGTGAACTCAACACTTCAGCACAACAGCGAACAGAATCTCTAGACATTTGGGTCTGTGGTTTAAGTTTGTTCATGGCCTATTGAGTGTGTTTCACTTTGTGAGAATCTCATTTACGTCAAAGAGGGAAAAGTTCGTTCTAAAAGCATTGTGAGATAGACCTGCCTTTGTTTTATGGAGTGATGAAATATTCTTATGAATTCATAATATTTCAAAATACAATATTTCCCTTAAAACCTAAAGACTTTATTCAATTGTTGTTGATTCAATTGTTGTTGATTCAATTGTTGTTGATTCAATTGTTGTCGAAATGTGTTTTTAATTTGTCAAAAGCAGAACACCATAGAGATGTTTCGAAACAGTTGTAAAATGAGTCTGTATGTTTTGTAAAGCATGTCTTGCCCTATTTGTTGTAGCCAAATGTGTTAAACAAATGTACCTTGGTTACAACAGCACAATTTAATTCACTTTAAGAGCAATAGAATTTATGGCTTGCCTTTAATGAAATAATCCATAAAATTATGGATGCTAATTAAGTGACGGATGCTAATTACAAACAGTTGATTTGGCTGAGATTATGATTTTAATGAGACACAAAACCTGGAAATAGAATGATATACACAGCAACAGCACCCATGTTCTCTCCTGTGAGGGTTACTGTAGCTCAACTCTGGATAAGTCACTGTGGATAAAAGCATCTGCCAAATGAATAAATGTAAACATACGAGAAACTACAGATATTAACAATTAACTATTTGCAAAAAACAAACTGTTCCAGCACATTCCGTGAAAGCTTCTGCCCAGAACACTGTTAAGTTTTATCAGTGCCAGTAATGGTTTCTTACAGTAATAGGCTGTAAACACATGATATGTGTCCAGTAATTTTCTAGATTTATTGATATGGTAGCAGCATTGCTTGAGTCTATTGAGCAATTAGACTTAATAGCCTCAAACACAGCATTAGCATCTCCTAGCGTCTCGCTGCTGTCTCGTATATAATGACCCCATTGTTAATCTTTGTTTGTTACATTTTGCAGTTGTCTTGGCTTGATACGAGCTGTTTTGTCTGATATTATCACACAGAGTCAAGTTTCTCCAGCCTTTGTGGCTGGAATACTAAGTCCAATTCAGGTCATCTCTTCAAAACCTCCATGCTCTGTTTCTCTACCCACATGCGCATTTACAGCCCACAAAGTTGCCCTTTTGGAACATAATTTAAAGTCAACTGCGGTCCTTGGGTGCCAATGCACTGCAAGTTTTGTAGGTCACCCTTATTTAACGCACCTGAATCAACTCATCAGCCTGTTAAAATAAACTGAAGTGAATGTGTCACATAAGGGAGACATACAAAACATGGAGCACTGTGGGTCCCTACGATCGGAGCTGAGAACCACTGTAGTCTAAATAGTTTAATTAGACTTGAGATGTTGATGCGGTTTTGTATTTATTGACAATTAAATGGATATGTGGAAAGAATAAGAGGATGAACCTGCCATTAATTATTGAGTAATTTCCTGCCTTAAATTTATTTCTAATATATCAGAAGTCTTCTAGCTTCACATAGCTTCTGCTCTGATTTTGCCACATATCAGTGATATCGCAGTAACAGTCATATATCATACCAGTATCCTATAGATTAAAGCAATAAACCACAAGTGAAATTCACTTTTATGCAACTTGTGCGACATTCTGTCTTTTTATAATTTCTTTTTAAAAACAATAAGATGAAGGACAATAATGTTTCACATATTGTTAATATTTAAAATAATATTATAATAAAATTAATAATATAATAATAAAATAATAGTCATAATAAATTATTATTTTGTGAACATAATGAGAGCAATTTAATCAAACATTGTCATATATTACTTGTCAGTAAGTAAGTCACATGAAATTTGAATAACTACTCTGATGGATTCAGTGAGTAATGTAAATTGATTCAAACAACAGATTTACAAATTTGTTAAAAGATACAACTTATAAAAACAGCAAAGACAACTCAATTAAAACCAACAATACATCAATTAAAAGTCCATCAATACACTTCTGCCCTGCAGTAGATTCATTAGTGGCATTTTGTGGTGTTTATGTCTTGGTAGTTTTTGTTTCGCAAAACTTTCACACACTTTCTGAAGACAGCCTCAAGAATATAGCGGTTTGTGCAATTTCTTGTTAACTCGACACCCATTATCAATGCTTGACATCATATTGCACAAATTTGTTTTCCTTTGTTCAAAGCAGTGTCTGAGACTCCCCAGAGAGATTCTACTACAATGAAACCACATGGAAATTAGCTTTCATGAACAAGCTAAGAAAGTAACAGTGATACCAATCCTTTGTGAACCGTTGACACATGTTGAGAACATTCTGTGGAGGGTTTTAGCATAAAATGTCTGTGTTGTTTAAAATGTTTTCTTAAAATATATTTTATCTCTGATGTTTTAACTTCCAAATAAGAAGTAAAACCAGACATGAGTCAGTTGTTGACATACAGTAAAGTATATACAGTAAATTAATAAGAATAGCAAGCTAAGATAATTAGGCCTTGAGTTTTATTTTCATTTTTATGTTTGACGTGATTGCAGTGTCTTGGCAAAGTGTCTTGAGTCATTTTTAAATTTAAATCTAAATGCAGATCTGAATACTGTAATTCCACTTCCTATGCCATTAATTGCAACAACTGTCTTTTAAACGCAGTCACCGTGTGCAATGTTGACTTTCAGGTAGTTTGATTGGATTATATTGATACATTTAAAGCCTTTTGAAGCATTACAGTCACAATGTGTACTGTATTGTGATGGCAAGTAAAAAGTGATTGTTAAAGAAATAAAAGAGAACTGGTCTAAATTGTGCAACAAGGGAGGGTTATGAAACAAATTGTTGCTTCTTTTGTTGCTGAGCAAGCAAGAAAAAATGTCAGGCGTTCATATTTTGGTGTTAGCTATGTTGAGGTCAGTGTATGTGTTTTTGCCCTGCCCATTTATTCACTTATCCAACTAGTATTGACCTGAGTGTTGAATCTGTGGCAAATGCCTTTTAGGCTGTTTAAAGTGAAACACAATATAACGTGTATGATGGAAAATCTTAATGGGTTTCCGACCTGCTGTTATTTTGGGTATCATTTGGGGGGTGAGATGTTGTTATATTGAACCTGCAGACAATGATGAACCTAATGAACCAATGAGAAGTTAATGCATTGGTGCATATGAAGTGAATATGGTGAGATGTTGTAGGGTTTTTTCTTTGAGGTCTAGTGATAGTGACTGGTGCCTTTGAGGGACTAACTGATTCTGCTTGTGTAAATGCCTGAGGCTTCCCCAAAATAGATTTATTATTCAATCAAAACTTGTACTGTCACCTTGATGTTTTGGAACAGTTAAACTGGTTTCCTAAACAAGCAAGGGAGGTGCTACTACCTGTCTCGTAAAATTACATTTTTTGATCAAAAATTATTTGTAATTACCGGATATATACATTTTCTGATAGGGTGTTCTGTGTGGTTGCTTACTGGCTTAAGACAAGTCAAATCAAAAACAGCTTAAGTCTCTATGACATTCTGGTATCTTCTACACATGAAGATACATGATCTGGTCCCTCCTTTAATGTGGATCTTTAAGAAAATAAGAAAAAATGTATGAATTTGTCAGTTACAGTTACCCACACTGAACACACACTGCAAGTTGTAAACACACACACTCTGAGTAGTGGGCAGCTATCAATGCAGTGTCCAGGGAGCAACAGGAGGTTAGGTACCTCACTTAAGGGCACTTAGGTTGTTACCTGCCGGTGCTGGAATCAAACCGGCAGGTACCTACTGATTACAAGTCCGACTCCTTAACCAGTAGCCCACAACTGCCCTGATAATAAATGGACAAGAATGTCTATTCACTCATTGAATTTTACTTTCATTACTACTTTACTACTACAAAATTTTGTTCTTTAAAAAAATGCACTTGTAAATAACACTACGCTAGGCTAGGGAAACTGGCACAACATTTCCACACCGTTGCCTTTTTCGTTTACTGTTTCTATTGTTCTTCTTCCATTTGTTAAATAATTTAATTAAAGGTTTAATACACTTAATAACTTTTATCCTTTTTAAAATCTGAAAAGAAGACCTTTTGATGTAGCTTAAGTTTTAGCAATAGCAATAGTGAAGCTTACCTTAGAAAGCACCTTTAATTATGTACAGTTATGGGCCATGTTTATGTATGCCAATAACCAAGAAAACTCATTCTTAAAGCATACAGAGCCTCAAACCGATTTATGACTCTATGATTTTCATTCTGTGGTCGGTTTGGGTGCAGCTGTGAGGCACATTTGTAATGACTTGAGGGGAAACTACGCAGATGTCGCCAGACGTTAGCGAAGCAGAGGTAGGCTGAGAGTGAGAGGAAATGATGATCTCTGATGAAAGCAGTGAGTTTCGGGAAAATGCTCCTGTTGATAGATGATGGAAAAATTGTGATGAGAAATTTCTATCTCAAATTGTAAAACCCAAAAGACATGAAGGTTGTTTTAAACAAAATCTCAACAAACATTTTAGCTGTTTAATATTTGATAGGAATTCAGAAGTATTCAGATTCGTAATGTTTTTCAGATCGTAAAACAGCATTTTTCCGTTAACACTTGCAAGATAAATACCAAAACCTCAAAGTAGATGCCTGTATGTGCGGTAAACCCCACACATCTGTTTAAAGTAGGTCACCGATGTACAAAAACAGGAAATCACACAAGTTTTACCTAAAAGTGTTCTCAGGGAATTGGGTGTCCCAATGGACAGTTTCATTTCTGCTGCGAACAGAATCTCATTGTTATACTCGCAAGAAAACAATTATAAAAATATTTGTGTTTTAAGCGGGAAATGATTTCTGTTAAACTCGAGTGCACTAAAAAGAACATTGGATGTAACAGAAAAGCCGGTTCAATTGAACATAATAAAATATTATGTTCAATATTATTTATTATGTATGGGATGATTAAGCAAAGCCACAATGTTTCCGTTACATTACAGACACAGTTTTGTGGCTTGGCAGTTGACTGCAGGTATTACAGATCATACAGATGTAACATCTTAAGATGCATCATCAATACTGCACCAGTCTCTCAGAAGAGAAACAAGCACATTTTAAATGCTAATTTATGCTAAAAGTTAATGTTATTAACACAATCATATACATTACTTCAAAGCTAAGAAATGTTTCTGATGTTAACATACCTAAGTCTTTAAAAATACATTTCAGAAGCTTTGTGGTTTCTAGTCCACATCCGTTAGCTTTGAGACCATTCATATGCTCGAATACAAGCTGACAAATTTAGCTATTAGCATATACTACAAACATACAATGGTAAAAAACAGCCCCAGGTAGAGGTAGGCGGAGCCAAATTTTGACCAATCAATCAAAACAAATGTAAAAACAGCCTTAATAAAATATTGATGGGCCATCTTTGGTGTCTTGTCACAACTTGATTTGTGGCCCACCAAGGAGAATTTAACCATGCTGTAGGACCTTATGAGGTCTTATGGACATGTAGGGGAATGATATGGGGTGTGTTTGCCTGAGGTGTTTTGACAACCAGTGAAGTATGCGATCACTGACTCCATAGTGATACCTTGCAGAGCCTGTGGCACTGGATGGTAATTTATTTGCAGAACAGATGATTGAAAATCTCACATGAATGGCTTGACAGCACAGCCGTTTGGTTGTTAATGTCACTCATAGCTCACTATTAATCTTTAATACCACAAAGGTTCGGGTGAAAGGTCCCAAACGTTAACCTTTATGCTAATCTATCAAAGCATAAATTCCTTCTGCAGCTTGAGTTTTGAGCTACACACCATCCGCCATAATTTAGACATGAGTGTATCTGATGTTAGTGTTGTGTCTGATCATCCCTGGTGATGGATTATAAACGATGACATCACCACAGAGCTGAGGCTGTAGACACCAGTGAAGATTTCTTCTAAACACTGAACGCAGTAGTGCTTCTTGTTAGCAGGAGACACTACACAGGTCTTCCCGCTCAGATTGTCACATGACCGCAGTTCTGTCTCACAGCACATCACCAGCTTAAGTATTGTGGTAACTCTTATGTGTTGTTTCTTATAGCAGAGCCTTCATGTTGACAGTAATAGTTTATTAAATATTATTATAAACACACAAAAAAGTTGATTTTATTAAGTAAACTTAGGTCATGTATATTTTTAAGTGAACATTGTATTGTCAGTGTTAGTGCTAGTATACTTTAGTATACTATCTTTTGGACAGATTACAGGTTAAAAAGTGTATTTTAGGTAAACTTTATAGTAGGTGTTAGTACATAAATTACACAAGTACATAAATTATATTTATGAGTAGTAGAAAACTGCTTAACTGCTTAATTGGCATTAACTGCTTGGCTTATTCAGTTAATGCCAATTGTACCTGACAGAAAGCGGCCTGTATTTTAGCCAGTCATACGCAAAAGTTGGCATCCTTTGAAGGTTCACAATCTATATATCAAAGCCCTGGAGTGAGAAGCTGTCAGACTGAAGGGGAAGGAACCATCTGGGCAATAAGTATTAGCTGATATTTAGTGCCCATATAACTGCCCTTAATATAACATCAGGAGCAAAACAAAATGAGGAACCTCAAATAATTACAGGTATTTTATCAATTGCAATAAATCACTTACCATTTAGAAGACAAGCAGAAGAAAACAACATTTTCACAGACAATTTAGAGCATCTTAACACAATTTATCTTGACATTGATGTTTAAGTATTGTGTTCAAATTTTGTCTATGGCTGTGGTGTGTGTGTAGATCACTTTATGGGTCACCACTGTATGTTCAAAATAAAGCTGGCAGTCATTTTAAAATTGTAATTGATTTAATTACATGACATGCCTATTTATTTAAATTGCATTTAATTGCTAGATCAATAATCAATATTTGCTAGAAGAGTTGCTGATTTGAGCAACTGAAAGCCACTGTTGAAGAACATGTTCCACAGTTATGGGGGAAATACTTCTGCAACCAGTGGACATGCACCTAAAACAAACTTGTGCCCAAAGCTTTATTGACTATCATTTTGCATATGTTATGAATGTATGTACCCTGTACAGCATAATGTATTATGAAATTGTAGGAATTTAAGCTGTTCAGAACAGTCAAAGGGGATATTTTACAGTACATATGCTGTCTTTCCCCTGTGACTTCTGAGCTTTTTTTTTTTAATACCCCAGTATTACAAATACGACTGCCCTTACATGGTGACTTGTTTTTCCACAACACAGCCTCAATCGCAAAACCAATCTGTTGAATATTCATTGCAGGAAATCTGGAACTGATAATAATACAAACAGTCATTCAGAGGGATACTTTGGGCAGGTATTTTGTGGTGGTCTGCATCCTGGTTTAAAAGCACGGTTCACCCAAAAATGAAAAATAAATCACACACACTCCCATGATGTTCCAAACCACTAAAACTTTGTTTCTTTGTTTGTTTGTTTGTAACACAAAAGAGTTATCTAGCATAAACTACTTTCATAGTTCAACAACAGCTTAGAAAAACAACAGCTTAGACATTCTTCCAAATAATCTATTTAATGCAAACCTTTTAAAATCAACAAACAAAATTTATTGTATAATGTAGATTGTACATTGTTGTATATGTATTAAATCAATGTGCCTTGCATGCACTGTCCAAACTTTTTGTTTAAAACACACTGCTTATCTGTAACAGACTAGACTGAGTTAGATTAAGCTTTAGGGAGAGGAGGTCTTACTTTACGGTCCTCTCCCCCTGAGCTAATATCTCCCGTTCTTTCTCTCTCTCTCTCTCTCTCTCTCTCTCTCAGATTTGTGGTTTTGTGAACGCCATTAGTCCGGTGGGCAACGATCAGCAGGACCTCATGGCGTTCCGCTTCTCTGCCTGTAACCCGATCCTGGATCCTTGGATCTTCATCATCTTCCGAAAAACGGTCTTTCACCAGATCCGAAGGTTCTTCCGCTGCCGTTTCCCCAGTGATGCAGTGAAGACCACTGCTCAAAACACCCTCTCTGTCCCGCTGGAAGGTGGAGACCCCAGCCACAGTTCAACCATTCACAGCAAGATCTACAGCAGCCTCCCACAGTCTTGAGAAGATGTTGGGGAGTATTTCTGGACAACATAGTTTTGATTTGTGCACTAAGGCATGAAAGATAATAAGACTTGGTTTGGTTAAACCTAAAAAACATGAATGTATCTAGTGAACCAAGAATGAGAGCATGTTGAAAAATGGACAACAGGGTCTGGCTACAGTATCATAAAACATAAGAACATTATGCAAAAAAAGACTTGTAAATTTATGAACAGACACTCACGCCTAAGGAGGCTCTAACGTTCATGTGGGTAAAAAAATAACATACAAGATATTTGTGTATGTTGATACAGATATTGATACAAGAGTTGATGCAAGTGTGCTTGCTAGTATAACTAAAAGCAACTTTATGAATAAKCCAATTTGAAGAAGTTGCACACACACCCAACACCACACACAGAGATCACCGCTTGTTCCACAGTCAGTCAGTGGCTGAAAAAGGGTTAGTTAGCATTCGAAAGCAGAATTTGGCCATTTGCTCATGTTAATCCAAACTGTACTCCTTCCATGAAGCACAATAGTTACGTTTTGAGTAATGTTGATGCTGCTGTTTGTTTATACAATGAAAGTGATTCAGGACTGAGGCCATTAACATTCAGTCTAAGATCATCTTTTGTGTTCAGTGGAAGAGAAAAGTCTTGAGTTTGGAACAACATATGACTGAGTTAAGGCTTTAAAAAAGATCATTTTTAGGTGAACTGCCCCTTTAAGAAAAGAGGAAGCTTTAATGTACTGCAGAAAGGTCAGATGTATAAATTTATAAGTGTCAAATGTACACATGTAATACAACCAAGCTGTTAGGGTGGAAATGCATTTATGTTCCTGAACTTTTTAAAAGCTTTTAACAGTATCTTTAATCCTGGGTTAACATCTTTTTATTTACCCAGTTAAGAGCCACAATTATCTCTGGGTTATGCAATGTTTCCCATTTGTAATTTTAAAAGGGATTTCAACAAAAACAACACACTGGATTAAGAAGTTTCAGTGTGAAAGGCTCATTAGTTACTGATTCAGTTTAGTTACATTTGTGCCTGTGTTTCTTTTTTAGTTACGTTGTACATCTGTATTTGATCATGTTTTTAAAAGTTACAAGATGCACTGGTTATATACCCCTGCCCAAAACAAAGTTAGAAAGTTATAGAAACTGCCCAACAAAGTTGTTTTTTTATCTAACATTATGTTATCTAACACATACCTGTTATTGTTATTCATCTGTGTTATTGATGTGGGCATTTGATTGATGTGAAAATGCAATCACATTTCAGTTATCATTTTTTGATGGCTCTTTATATAATTTAATTATGAATTTATTTAAATATCAAAAGGAAAGCCTTCTGTACAGTGTAAAAAGCTGACAATGTGTTAAAAATTAAGCTAATATAGAAACTCAATTCTCAATTAACTCAAACTGTCCTTCCTGTAATAATGCATGTCTGCTTTTATAACTGCTCTAAAAGCAACAGCCTAAATATTTAAACTGCAGAAGTCCTACATAAGATATGTTGGAAACTTTTTTCAGCGAAGACCAGGAGACTTGGATTTCCTTGAGCAGTAGTCTTTATTGTAGATCAAATCAGAGCATGCTGCTCGGGCGCTGCAGTCATCAAGTCCAACTAAAGTTAACATACATCAGTACGTAACATTATGGTAAAATGTTGTTGATCGTATAGTGTTTTTTTTTAAACCTTGTCTAAGATAGTTTGACACCTAAGGACCAGTGAGGTAAGGATGAACTACTTAAAGGGAAACCTATGAGGAAATCTTCACCACCGGGT
>JBAJNP010008421.1:0-20309 GCA_036877545.1 Yasuhikotakia modesta
GCCTCACGCCTAAGACCTGCGGAGAGATACAGAGAACATAATGATATTCTGTATTGATCGAGAAGAGAAGAACAAATGCTGGGGTTTATACTGTTGACATTTCCAGCCGGCTCACTCGCTCCGTAACATCCAAACAAATATAAAGATGCATTTCTCATGACTCCTGCATCTGAATATCAAACATATGGAGAAAAGAAAGAGGAGCGACTTTGATGGTTAACTGGAACGACTTCAAGAAGGTTTCTCCTTCTTCATTTTTCAATCGTTTTCTGAACCATTGCTGTAAAATTTACCTTAGGGTTTTGGAGAACTGCTGTATGGACCCGCTAGCATTACCTCATAGTTCTGTGACCTCTGATACAAACAGCATTTTACCTTTAGCGATAAGTGCTAAAGATTAGATAGCAGCCACAGTTAGCATCAGCGTGATGGGAACGTCTTACATCTGTAATCACAATGATAACAGTTACAATTACAAATTGCACACAAAATTTTACAGTTGTCATTTAATGGTACAAATTACAACCAACACCAATAAGGATTTAGTCCATGGAGAGAAAATGCTCAAATGAGATCTATTGAACATCTCATTGCTGCTTGGAGACAGAAATGAGATTAAACTGAGACCAACTGGCTTTCAGATGTTCCTCCTGGAGGCAGCTTTTGAAAACGGGATATTTTGGTCTTGGTGGCACTGTGGTAAAATATAACCATGTGATATAATGAGAATTTTCAGCAGAGCCACATGACAAGCTAACAGTGGCAGGAGGTCTCTCATCGGCTGAAGAATGAGAAGATAAAGAAAGTTCCTCTTTTATCTTCTGGTTCCTGTCTCATCCCCACCTGATCTTCCTGCAGCTCCTGTTCCTCAGCCCCTCTCTCTCCTGTCAGGTTTTAATGAACAGAAGATGAGTGTGGCGGCTCTCGGCCCGACCGGCGACCACATGTAGAGTCTCAGCCAATGGAGGAGCTGCAAAGGATTCTGGGAAGGCAAACAGGAGTCCCATCCAAACCCGACGTTCGGTTCTGGTCCAGAGAGCGCTGAATGCCAACCTGAAACATCAGGGGGATTAAAAGAAGTATGGAGATGGAATGAATAAAAGAAAAAGCAAGCTGAGACGACTGAATGAAAACTTCTGTCTGGGTGTTTGATAGGTCCAGTCAGACGTTTGGAAGGCTGAACACCGCTGGGAGTGAACACACACCTGCAGGGGCTGAAGATGTGATGTTTGCCAACAGGGGCCAAGTGTGCGTGTGAATGAAATAAACATGGGAGAAGATACATTCTCTCCATGAGTAACTTGTCAAAAATATCGCCTATATAAAGCCTGTCAAAAACATGTCATTATGTCACTTTAAAATCAAAACAACATGAACACCAAACAAACACAATATAACATGTTAAATACCACAAACCAACAACAAAAAGCCACAGTTCTGAGTAAATATGAGGCTGTGATTTACAGTTAATACTAATGTGTTCTTTGCGACTGAGTGTTATGTGTGTAATAGCAACACACACACATTGCTAATGAGGCTACAAAACCTTGTTACTGAAATAAACAAACTTATGTTCATCAATTAAAATCACTTATGCTTAAACAATCACAACACAAGTTAATTATCCTCTTGATGCTTTAGCTGCGATTCTGGGCCGAGTTTCTCGCCGCTGAAGACACGCATCTTCTTAATTAAACCCTGTCTGGTGACAGAACCACACAGAGCCCCTGACCCGATGTCTCCTCCCAAACTCTTCACTGAATGACTGTTTTTATTATCCTCCTCTTTACCTCCGCATACTTCAAATAAAATCATGATAATGTAACCAAAGTGCAAAATTTAAATCCATCTGTTGGTTTAAATGGATCAGGTTTGTCTCAGGTTGTGTTTGTTTGTGGTGCGCTGACTGTGTGATATTTAAAAGGTTGTTTTGTTCACATCAACACAAGCAGGTGTCGCATTAACCTCAGCGAAACAAACATCTCGCATCTTTTCTTTTCCTCTGCGGGGGGCTGCGACCGCACAAGCGCTCGGACCACTGCATTAGCCTCCAGTAATCATCATCATCAGACTGGAAATAAAATCTGTTCCTGGAAACTCACAGCGCTGGAGAAGCGGCGTCTGCGTTCATACAGCGACTGGAACACAATCTCAGATCTCAGTTTTGTGACTCCAGCGTTTCTTCACGTTCCTTCAGTCTTTTATTGGCCCAATCTCTCAAAAACACTTACAGGTCAAAGTTCAGAGAAACACATTATCTGTGACACCATGAAGGTGATTAATAAACACAAATCAATGTGACACTTTACCCCAAAATATGCATTTATTATTATAAAGAATTTGGACTTCATTACCTTTAATCTCATTAGATTTTCTGTACTGTAAAATATCATTTTGTACTGTATAATAAAACAAACAGGGAGTTAAACAAATGCTACAATTATATAGATAAACATTTACACACAATTCTGAATATGAGAAGTCTTTAAAAATTTGAAATAGACATCTGTATTTAAGCATAATGTGGTAAGAGTTATTTTTTTGTAAAAACGTGACGCTGTTTCTGACCGGCGTCGTGAGAATCATCTTCACTCCCGTCTCTCTGCATCTCCTTTGGTTCTCAGCAGGTTTCAGGGCTTTTCTGGCAACTCTGAGGCGAGAGCAACGCTGAGCTTTGAGGCAGACGGTCAGATAACAACACAAACCTCTGTGTTACCTGAGCGCTCAGAGAGAGGTGGAGATGAATGACCCGTCCGGCGGGAGGGAGGGTCAGGGGTCATGTGAGGCGTTTACCTGCTGACTGACAGGAAGGTCTGATCTTCTGTCTCTCTGGAGAGAAGCTGAGAGACAGAAAGAGAGAGAGGATCAATGGAGTCAAGCGACAGCACTTTTCCAGCTAAACCTGCTGGGTGTGTTTATTCTGAAATACAGCTGCGTGAGTTTTTGTGTGCGAGTTCGTAGAGCTACAGGAAATGACTTTTGCCTCATTATTTACCCAAATGCAACATATTCACAAGCTTTTAAACAATTACCATTGAGATTAAAATGGTACTTTTATGACTTTAAAGTATCACTGTGTTTTATCTGTGTCTTTCTGATCCACCCGTCCTCTGAAGACCCGGCGGTCCGTCATCTCGCCCGTGTTTGATGAGTCTGACCACCGTGAAACTCAGGAGTGAAAAGGTTGTGAGATGATTTGACAGAAATCTCTCTCTCTCTCTAGAGACCTTCATGTGAAGTGACGACAAAAACAAGGAGCAAAACAGAAAGTTTTGAAAGCTGACATTCCTTTTGAGTTTCTTTTCATAATGACAATAAAAAATGAGTATTTTCAAGTACTTTGAGGAAATTAAACTTTATGATTTTCATTTTCATATTCAATGCTGTTACATGACACAAAAACAAACCATCAAACTCACTTTTCTGGTAAGATGCAGTCCGGACTCAATCCTGCACCGCCACTTGTGCACCAAGGTTCCAAAATACTGCAGCCAGTAAATCTACAGCTGCACCACGGCTCTGGTTACTTCAATCAGTTCAATTATTTTCCAAAAGTGAAAATACTTATAGTTTATATTGTAATTACAGAGTCTCTTAAGCATAAAATCACAGCTACTTTAGCTGGTGTTTAACTCTTGTCTGTAATCTTTTATAATCTGTGTGACTTTTGACATGTGGAAATCAATGAGCTGATGCTAGGTTTAATTAAACCGTTTGTACTGTTTTCACACATCCGCCTGTTTCCTGTTCACGGTAATCGGCTGCCATTCCAACAAAAGTCACGACCGCCTCAGCCGAGTTCGGATGCATATCGATGTTATTGTGCGACGCTGAAGTCTGATTACTCGACTCAGTCAGGCAGATAAAACCAGACGAGAACGTGTGATAGCAAAATCAATTTATCAGTTTATGTTGCACCAAAATGTTTTACAAAAAGCGCTTAGCGCTCAGCTAACATGTGCTAAAGTCATTTGCGCTAAAGCTGTGGCGCTTCCAGAAAATGGACAACAATAAAACAATCATAAAACAAAACAAAACAAAGCAACAATCGTGACAGCTAAACAGAACTGTACTGTGTGACTGTCACGTCGGTTCCGTATAAAACATGACTTCTCCAATCAGTATCTGTTGTTATTTTCTATAAAACGTGGTGCACAGACCTTGAAGGGACTCCGATATGCGTGAAATTGGTTGATTTTGTTTTTTTGTTTAAGTCTGAAGCAATTAATTTTTGGTTCTTCAGGGATGTTGCAGGACGATGCCCACGCAAACACGAGCCATCAGCGAGATGCGTCTGAGAACGAGCGAAGAAATAAACGAGAGACAGAAACGACATGTGGAAAACAAGAATGAAATAAAATCTTTATAAACAGAAACATTTGCTTCGGTTATTAATTAGAAATCTGAGCTACAACTGCAAACTTTTACAAAACGGTCGTGCTTTTATCCAGTGACTTACAGTGCAATTAAATCATGTTAACAGTAGATGTTTCCTAAGAATCGAACCCAGAACCTTTGGGCTACTAACACAATGTTCTACCAGTTGAGCTTCACTGTCCTTTAACTGTTCGGAGCTCATGAGAAACAGAGTATCAGAAGAATGCAGTATGCAGTATGCGTACTGAGCCCAGTGCATGAATACACAGTATTAGCTACTTATGCGAAACATTTCTAACTAACTTCCTGTATGTGAGTTAAGGTCAACAGTGTCCAAACAATATTCAACAATGTGCTTGACCAGCCCATTAGCATAATTAAATGAATGTACAAATGGAATTAAGATGCAAAATAAGTGTGTTTATGTATGAGATAACCAGACACCACTCGCTGAATTAAACATGATTCATGGTAACCAAACAAATGTGGAGTTTCTCAGCGGTTTCTCTGTCATCTCTCATCAGGAGACAGAAAAGAGCTGTAGATCGTTTCAGAAAGTTTCTCTTTCTCTTAGCCGCTTCTCAGAAACACTTCAAATCCCTGAAAAACAAACACAGACCGGAGAATTATTTACATGATGGAGGGGAACAGAGATGAAAATAATGTGGAGATCAAAGCTCAGATCATTTGAACGCTTTTGGGTTCTTATTAAAATCTTTTGGTGCAAAATTTGCTGCCTTGGTGTCAAATCTGAGGACAGTGAGATTTGTTTTTCTCCTAGACGAGACATGCATGAGATTACGAAGGCCTTTTCCTCAGAAATATGCATTTGAGACCTTTAAACTTCATTTGTGTGTAACTAAAACAATTGAGAAACTTCTCACTTCTGTTCTACGATGAGACAACAGTGTATCTTTGTACCTCACTTGTCTGCACTATTTTTGAACTATCTAGTACACAGGGTGCAGTATGTAGTACACTAGCATTCAGCACACGCCCACCTCAGTTTCTATAGTTGCCGTATTTTCACGTTGTTTGTCTTCCTGCAGAAATCTTAGTGTTTCTCCAGGGATTGCTGGACCGAAGCGAAGGGCCTGGATTTGAACAAACTGCTTCTCAATTCAACACATATAAACTCACCAGCGCTCTGATCACCTAACACACAATCCTGCCGGATACCGCGAAACACAGACGCACCGTTTTAATAACAAACCGGTCTACAGCACGACGCTTCAAAGCTTTGTGTTTCCAGAACCATTTCCTGCACAAAATCAGCCGTGAAAAGCAATACATTCTGATTTCCCTGGACAGCTGGAGCTATTAAAAAGCAAAACAGACAAAGTTTTTATAATTTCAAGTCTTCCCGACACGTTCGTCCTTATCTTCGGTTAAAAACTCCCGTTTCCGTCCCGCGTGTGCGGATGTACTGCGCATGCACTGGCAACACTGTGCAGATTTTTAAAAAAAGAACCACGACTCTGTTTTTTTTCACCCCCAGAGGAAAGTAAAGCTGTGAAGTTCAAACCACTAAACCTCTGCACAGCTCTGATGGGCTGCTTATCAGGAGCCAAGAGCAGAAAAATGACACTGTGAGCTCTGTGTGTGTGAGAGAGTGTGTGTGTATAAAAATGTGTGTGTGTGTATGAGTGTGTGTATAAGAATGTGTGTATAAGAATGTGTGTGTGAGAGAGTGTGTGTGTGTATAAGAATGTGTGTATAAGAATGTGTGTGTGAGAGAGTGTGTGTGTGTATAAGAATGTGTGTGTGTGTATGAGTGTGTTTATAAGAATGTGTGTGTGTGTGTATAAAAATGTGTGTGTGTGTATGAGTGTGTGTATAAGAATGTGTGTGTGAGAGAGTGTGTGTGTGTATAAAAATGTGTGTGTGTGTATGAGTGTGTGTATAAGAATGTGTGTGTGTGTGTATAAGAATGTGTGTGTGTGTGTGTATGAGTGTGTGTATAAGAATGTGTGTGTGAGAGAGTGTGTGTGTGTATGAGTGTGTGTGTGTGTGTGTGTGTGTGTGTGTGTGTGTGTATGTGTGTGTGTGTATGAGAATTTGTGTGTGTGAGAGTGTGAGAGAGAAAGAGTGTGTATGAGAATGTGTGTGTGTGTGTGAGAGAGTATGTGTGAGAGTGTTTGAGTGTGTGTATGAGAATGTGTGTGTGAGAGTGTGTATGAGAATGTGTGTGTGTGTGTGTGTGAGAGAGTGTGTGTGCTGAGATATTTTGAGCAAATGCGTGCCTGAGAGATTTCCAGTGTTTTCTCCCGGGGATCTTCTCCAAATGACGAACAGAAAAGCGTTGCTTTCCAAACCTGAGTTCCCCAAACGCCTGCAAAATAAATGAATAAAATAATAACAGCCTGATTTATTTACTTTCTGTACGCGGGGAGTAAAAATGAAAACTTCCTGTGGTGGCGTGTGTGAATCTGAGCTGAATGTCAGCCGATTAAAATTAATCTCAGACTGTGTCTCTAATTCTCCTGTTAGATCTGGTTCATTTTAGTTCATTTTAGTTTGTTTGCTACACGTGTGATTTGCACCCGTCCTTCTGTCCTGTGGAACATATTTTCATCAGTTTTTGTACAAACATCTGTACAAACATCTAAACAGCCTCAGAGCAAAATTAAATCCAGTTTCCAGATAAATCCAACCACATCTTAAGAGTTTTAAGCCAGCGGGCTGAGGAAAATGGAAAATATTTTCCCTTTGAATTTAAGTTTGTGTTTTCATGATGTAAATACAGTTCAGGATACAGTAAAACTGGGGCAGAGCTGCTTTAAAACATTCACAAGCTTTCATTCAGGTAAACACTGAACTGTCAATCATTCAGAACGACCAATCAGCTCTCACTGATGTAAGTCCCTCCCTTCACTTCCTGTTATGATTGATTTAAACTCACCTCTCAGAATTCAACACTGACTTATTTGTGAGTTTATTTGATGACTGCAGCCGTCATCTGCGACTCCATCAAACTGTAGACCAATGAAAATAAAGACGGCATGAGTTCTGGTTTTACATGGAGTTGGTCTTTCCTGTGATTTATGTAGAATAAAATATTCTGCTACACCATCATAACTCAATTCTGTGTTATTTACTCTTCGCTTGGAGAACAGTGGCCAACTTATATTCAGTTATGCTAATCAAATTAGCACAATTACTTTTTTCCTGTTATGCTATATAGAGCGACCTCAGGCTAACCGTGACAAACCGCTAGCTAACGTACGCAGCCGCTTGTATAAACACAATAATGAGTGAGTAATGAAATCTAATGAAGTTGAAAAATAAGCTAGTTCTGTGTTATGGTTTCCAGAGGGTCCGAGACTGTTAGTGACTCTGATTTATTTCCGAATTACATCATTCTGGGGGCAAAACACAACTTTAGTTCTGTACTGACTTCTAAAAAATAGCATAACTTTATTGCAGATGTTTGCCAGTGACCTATTTTTGTGTGTAGAGAGATGTTCACCTGCCTGCTTGGACGTAACAGATCATGATGGTTCTCAGAAGGCCTAGAGAGGTTTCTCAGATGAAGCAGATTGAGGGCTGATCTTCATTGCCCCCTTCAGAAGGACCGCCGCTTCTTCAGGGTCTCCAGCGGCAGCCTGTGATTGTGTCGGGCCAAGCTGTCTTCAGTGTGACCCGTCTCGTGTTTTTTCCTCTCTGTCTCGCCCGACACGTAGATTTGTTTGGCCGTTATTTTTAGGCGACGTATCTGATGGTGGCGACTGCTCCATTCATCAGTGTCTGAGAACCGTCCGGTGTTTTCATCTCCAAACATCAGTCTTCTCTCAGAGTTCAAGCGCTTCCGTTCTGTCGCTGTTTTCCCAGCTGTGGGAGAGATTGACTTTTTTACTATTCACAGGTAAACACACACTTTAATTTACGCATTTATGACTGTATAGCACAATAAAATTACATTACAAATACATATATAATATTTACATATAAAATTTGCATTTCATTTTAGTGAGGGGTGAGTGAGTAAAATTCAGGCTAATGTTTAAAACAACACATATGGACCCTAGACTCTGTTTCTCTCTTCCCTGATTCCTATGAAAGGTTAAACCGTTAATGACTGCGTGGTGCCGACAGGAGACTGCGGGATTGTGGGTAAAGGTCAGGACCGCATGCGAGCGGAGCAAAATAAATGCTGCGTCTCTGGAGGTAAATGTTACATTGTGTATCACACACAAACATCCACGTTTCTGCTTTCACATCGCTCTTGTAACCAATCGCTGGCGGAAAATTAATAAATAAGTTGCATAATGCCATCGGCCCAACAAAATGACCTTCCGTAAACTTCAGAGTGCTTTGTAAAAGAAACAAACCACGCTATCTATGTCTGATTCTCAAACACACATTTATTTGGCTCTTTTTAACAAACAGGAAGGTTTACAAAACCCTGAGGGGAACAAAAGAGAATTTTCCCACCAAACTTAGCCTGACTTTTCATGATAATTTTGTACGTTTTTCACATTAATCACATTCTTCCTGTTTTCTGTAAACTAGCTTTGCAACAACAAACTCATTGTGAAAAGCACTGCAGTTATATAACCGAAATAAACAGCTTTGTTTTAAATAGCAGACGGCTTATAAAATGTGTTCACAGCTGGACAGATGCATGCTGGGATTTCTAACCCAGGAACAGCAGAGACCATGTGGTTTATCTGCTCTGTGAATCATTAACTAATTACTGAATTATTTAAAAACGACCCACGACAAACCACAGATGTGACACAGGCTACGGTCCAAATTACATTTATGACTTACCACCTACTGAATAATCTCAAGATAATGCCTTTATGATGAAAATATGAGACAGAAAGCATTTCACATGAAGAATTGTTTTACGCATCATTGTCACATGACCCGACTACAATTCAGTGAGTGCCATTTGTTAACAGTTTACACTGACATATTACAAATGGGTGTAAAAACACACAAATACAGTTAATCTGTAACTTTTTGTTGGTCAAAAATACACAACAGATCAGTGTTTAAAATAATCTCCTCATCTTACCCTGATTCGCAGCAGTGGGTTTATAATAATGATGTATATTTGAGCTGTGAATACGTTCTTAGAGAGAAATGTCTGTCTGTAAACGTCTGTGGATGATTTGTAGTGTTTGTATCTGTTCTTACAGCAGCTGTTGTCATGCAGAAAATAACTGCAAGCACCTGCAATTTTACCTGCAAACAGAGACGGCAGGAGAGAGACAGAAGTTACAGACTGCAATATAAAAAATGCATTTGATATAATTATGATGATACTGAGCAAAGTGCATTGTGGGAAATAGACGTTTGTATGCTGTGACACAGCTGACATGAAGTGCATCGAGATAAACAATTAGCTGAAAGAAATGACATTTTTAATGTGCCGTGACACCCGCTGTGAAAAGCGCAGTAATCGCAGACTAACCGAAGCTAATGCTAAACTGACGGCCAGATGGCCATCTCCATCAGATCCACCTTTGAGCCGCTGCGTCAGATAAACAATCAGACCGTTTGAAAGCGTCTGATGATGTGAATCAGTCACTTATGATCAACAGAGTCTGAATCTGTCTGATGGCTACAAAGCCAGAGGAGAGAACGACAAACAGACGAAGGTTGTTGCTCTGAAGTCAATGTTAGATTAAACTCTAAAGACCAAAACACAAAGAATCAGATGGACCACAAATCAATCGTCTGTCACTGGGTTCACAGAATGAAATTAAACACAAATATTGTTCAGATTTCTGCTTTACCCTTAATTCTCTGGAGAAAATCTCATGTAATCTCCTCAGGAGATCTCAGCAGCATCTCAAACTGAGAAGCCAAAGACAAAATCTCTTTCTTTATACATTCACTTTCTTTATACATTCACTTTTATCACTCTTCATATCAACAAACATCAAATGATATCAACAAACTGTTCCTGAGACATTGATCCAAGTTATAACATAATTCATTTCTGTTTTCTAATTCTCAAACGACACTTAAGAAACATAAAGTATGAAACGTAACAGAGAGAGAGAGAGAGAACTTTAGCTGTGAAAGAGCAACATAATTCCCTGAATAAATGCCCTCAACCGCATTGAATTATGGGTCGTTTTGAAAGTCAACACTGTGGTGTTCAGTCAGACTGAAGGTGATTCTATAGCGCTGGTCAAACAATCGTGTCTTTCAGCCCAAACACGCTGAAATCTGCTGACCTGCGAGCACTAAGTTTCACAGGGATCAGTTTCGCTGCGAGCGTGTTTAAACACCTCCATGCAGCTGTTTCTGGAAAAACACGCCGCCATGCAGATTTTCCTGCGAGCGGCACCAGCTGACGACTGAAGACGCTGCGTGGAGAAATCTGAAGGAAATAAAAACAGGCGTGAAGTTGTGAGAGGGGAAGACATAAAAGTTGCTATGTAAACGGGTTTAACAGGATGTTAGCTGCATGGCTGGCATGAGGAAAGAGAGTTTATTAAGAAACTGGCTGGATTCTCAAACTCTTTTTCTCACACTTCCAGTATCAGGAAGCTCAGGAGCTGAGAAACATGTGGGCTGACTCACTTTAGTTAAACACATCAGCCACACAAACACACAAAAACACAAACATAAGAGCCTGTGTGGCCCTCGGTTACTTCTGCAGAAATAAACCCAAAAAAAACTTGTCAACCGAGCTAAACTGATGACGCGCTGGTTCCTGCGAGACGACAGAATCAGATCCGTGTCCCTGGATGATCTAGAAGAAAAAAGACAGACGTGGTCATCAGAAAATATTTACGTACAGACGATTCTTTGTTCTTTCTACAATAAACTCTCGTAACATTGTCAAAGATTTACTCAAGGACTTCAATCAAACAAAAATGTAGAAAACGTAACGCGTGTTGCATTTTGCTGGCTTAGATTTGAAGTGTTTTGAATGCAAACCTTTCAAATGGCGAGAGCAAGATCGCAATAAACAGAATGAATTTCTAGAATGCATTTCAAAGACAGTCTTCCTTCCTTTCAGAACAAATGTAATCTTTCAACTATAAATAAACAGACCGCAGGGCATTAACAGATGCTACCTGTCTCTCAAATGTCAGTTTTGCAGGAAAAGAGCAAAAGCGATATAGGTTGTGTTTAAATACTCAAACATGCATTTCTTGGAGATTTCAGACCTGAGTCCCTGTCAGTCAACAAACAGAGTCAATGCAGAGAGAGACAAAAAGAGTGAAAGAATATAACAGATGTGCACAAACTCACCTCTGGTGTCGTGAGCAATTTGAGGTGATAAAATCTCAGTCTTTCTGTAAAAAACAGACGTTTACTGTTGGGTTCAGATAGAAAGAGATTAAACATGATAACAAACTGTTTAGAAACTTGTCAAACTCTGATAAGAAACGCAGCCAGTGATAACATGATAACATTATTAGTTTAAACATTAAAAGTAAGTTTCCTGTAAGTTAAACTAGTACAATCACTCAGAAATGATGAATACTTCCTGCTGTTTGTGTAGAATGAGAAGCATTACTCCGTGAGGTTAGTATGCATACCAGACGCGAGATCTAAAACAAATAAAATGTGGCTTTTTGATTATTGTGGTTTCAGGAAAGCAAAACTGGAATATTTTAAATTGTGTGTTTATACTTTCCAAAATATCTCCTTGTAATTTCACCATAAATCTCCAACTTTATACATGAAAGGGGGAGAGAGTGAGACTCGTACGGCCACACAATCAATTTTTCCAATTTTATATTGTGGTGATAGAAAAAGCTCTCAGGGGACGATTTATCAAAGTGGGCAGAATATATCAGGAAACATTATTTCCCCCCCAATTTCCACACGGAATACGCATGAGCCGTAAACTGGAGTGATTTCTGGGGGAACAGACCATTTCAGCTCCCTTAAATATTCAATGAGATGCTAATAGCAGAAAAGAGGAGCTAAACAAATGCAACTTTAGCCAGTCCACAGCTGCTAGTTATCTCAGTTTCTACTGATTTACACTGATGCCAGTCATTTTTTTTTTACAATCTTACTTTATTGACACCAGATTCAAACAAAAAATGTACATTTATTTTGTAAGATTGTCTCAGATGTTGTTGGCCAACAGCGTCTGAAATTCCCGGCTAAGCTGTGTTATTGCTTTTAATTGGCTAATTCATTTACGCTAATTCACTTACAACACCGTGGTATTCAGTAAATTTGGCACCCATTCATAAAGCAACACGCCGGATCCAGCCGGATGGGAGACTCCACCGCGGCTGTCCTGAGGGTATTTTAACTCAAGAGTTAATTATACGCGTGTCCACGGGACGAATGTTAAACAGCCCCGCGGCTCCACTGGGACCAGTGTTTGGTTTATATTGGCAATCTATCTAAAATGCTGCACGTTTCCAATCAATAAACGGCAGTAAACTCACACGCTGCCACCCGTCGCATTACAAACGAACGTACAGTCGTTTACTGTAGAGAGTCGCTTGCGTGTCAAATCCGTCATCTTAGCTTAGCGTTTTGTTGTAAAGAATCAATATAGCAAACCACCAGGGAACTGTTGTAGCAATTTGCCTGTTAACTCACAGAAGCTACATGAATAGCCAAGAATCAAAAAACGCAGGAATCAGCGAAGCTACAATAGCGAGCGTTTGAAACACCACATCAGCGTCGTCATTTCCATTTTGTGGCGACTGAGGATTTGTGTTTGTGATGTTGCATGTAAAGACGTTACTGGTGTGAGTGAGAGCGGCGCAACATCACATGTTATTGGGTTTTAAAGAGCGCTGTGTGCTGGACGTTTAGCCAAGATGACACTGATGCTTAAACTTAAGCAATGATACAACTTAGCCTGATATATTTCATCTCAAATCTGACAACTGCTGCCCATAATTCAGGATCTTATCATAAGGATACAGACAAAGTTCAGATCTTCATTAGCATTAGCTTTGTTAGATTATACAGTAAAAATAATGAAATAAACAATTAATAATTAATAATTCTCTATTTAAAAAAACTCACTGTACATGTAACTTTTCTGCAAAACATCATGTTTTATCATCAGAAACTACACACACACACACATATGGAGAGAGAGAGAGAGAGAGAGAGAGAGAGAGAGGGATGTTGTTGACAGTCACCTCGTCTCATTAAATCAGATGTCATTCAAGCTCTCCACACGTATAATTTAACCAAAGACTCTCAGTTTTTCCTCCACAGCCTCGCAGTGAGCGTGAGGATTAGCTCAGCTGACAGTCGGTGACACTCAAAAGCTTTTGTCAGTTTTTCAATTCTGAAGCTGTTTGACGGCTGGAACTCAACTCCCCAAACTAATCACCAAACCTGCCTCCTCATTATTCACACACGTATGTAAGTGTGACGGCAGACGCGTGACGCGCCGCATCCGTACGCCACACGTGGGAAAACCGCATGTTCCACAGCTCACGTCAGCTTCTCACCGCTGAGCTGAGATGATATAACAGCCGTCTTACAGCTGCACTGATGAAGACGTAGGTGTCTGAATCTGGATTTTGTGTTTTCCGGGCCGTGCGCTCGGCCGGATGACGTGTGTTGGGCTAGTTCAGGATGTGGAGTCATTGGTATGGAAGACTGGATAATAATCAAACAATGGGAAGTGGCAAGTGTCCGAAAGATTGGGATCCAGTCCAACACCAAGCAGGAACTGACAGAACATCAGAAATGTAGATTTAAGAGGCTGGGAATTTTCCTAAAATCTCACCCACCTTAAATCTGAGACCTGAAAATTAAACAGAAACCATTTAGAGATTAAAATTTACAGAGTAAAATGACTGTTTATACTTCCATATATTCAAGTTACAATCTAAACAAACGATGCTAAGAAAATATAGAGTAAGATTTTACACTAAGTTACGTGTTAATGTGTTTGCTAACATTAACAAACATTCATTTGTTTATCTTTGCTGATGTTAGTTAATACAGACACAATTGTTCAGTGTTTGTGTGTGTTAGTTTATTGTCTAACCAATGTTAACAAATACAACTTTTGATTTTTAAGTGTTAATTAGTAAAAATGGGTAAAAATATTAAAAAGATAAAAATAATAAAAGCAACATTAACTAATACTGGTAAATGAGAATGAATATGTGTTAATTGTTAGGTAATGTTAACTGAGGTAGTTAAATAATGTTAACAAATGTTAACGTAAATGTTGACGTAACAGACTTTGTATAAAGCTGCTTTGAAATCTACATGAATGTGTTTTGAGTAAAAAAGCATGAGATTTATTCACGTTTCAGATGTGACTAAAGATAAAGGAGCTTTCAGAAGCTAATGTGCGGGTCAGTCACAGGTTCAATGCATGCTTAGAAATCAAGCGATTTATTTTTCCATTTTTATCTTCATAAAGAATGACAAAAAAAAGCTGTTTTATTAGCATAGAAAGTCTCGCTTTTCTCAGACAGGATGTCACCGGCTAACAATGACTCGCGTTACACACAAAGCGCTAACCGTGTTTGAGCTTCTCACGCTGACGTTTCTGTCCTGACTAATGCGTTGCCTTTCAAACACGCGTTTAAGCCCCTAATTTCTTACGCTCTCGAACCTTAAAAGTGCCTCATTCTTGTCATATCAAACCGTCACTGCTGAGGCTAAGACAGATCAAAACGAGGGTTTGACGCGGCCTATTGAGCGGCGCAATTTAGTCTTAACAAAAGCGCGTTAAATGCGACGAGTCATTCCTGATAACAACTGCGACTCAATCTTGTTAAGATCCCGTGCGCCGCGTCACCACACGCTAGTGTTGGCTAACATCATCTAAACTTCTCTGTTATCAAAGATCTTCCAGTAAAGTTATTAGAACATTTTCTAATGTTATATATTTCACATCAAAAACGTTATTCTTAGTTAAACGTTAAAAAATGTTTAACCCAGCAATAATGTTAATATAAAAAATGCCTGAATGTTTTGAATATTTCTAAAACTTTCAACAACATGTTTTGTTACTTAATGGAAACATTGGGCAGAATTCTTACACTGTAATCCGGGTCTCAGTGTGTAAAAGTTTGATGCATTTCCTGCGAGTTATCTCGCATGCACACAGAGCGGCAGCGAGCGCAGCTGCAGCGTATCTTCCTTACGCAGGAGAAGGTTTCTAGCGTTGTGTTGGAACAGAAGTGAGCCTTTCCCCAAAATGACCATATCCGGTTTTCCCAGAAAACTCTGCTGCTGTCACAAGGAAAGAGAGAAAACAGGCTTAACGTTTTAAAGGAAAGCTGTGGTGATCATGGGAGCTGCAGCTCTCTGTGACTCTGTGATACATCAGGGCAGAAAAACTGGAGGAGGCGACCGGATAACTAAACACACAGTGTTGGAAAACTGAGCTGAAGTCATTCATTCACAGGCCTCATTGCATTGTGTTGGTTATTAAATTCCACAAACGCACCCTGTGGCACCGGTGGCCAGTCTCTGTGTTACTGTGTTGAATAGCGCAAACCTGACCTGCCAACCGCTTTAGTCAGCGAGCGCTAACACTCTCACGGCTTAAACTCTCACGGCTTAAACTCCAGCTCGTGTTTGGCCTCGGACACATATTTCTGAATGAAATACAGCAAAAAACAAGAAAAGAAGTGAGACTCATTTTATCCATCAGAAATATGCATTAATAATTACTTTTTATGTTATATTACTGTTGACTCTTCAGTAGATGTAATAAGTTATGAGAACCGAAACAGTAATCGTGTACTAATCCAGCTAAACCATTTAGTCCTAGAACGTTATGGTTCTCACTAGAACTCTGTTAACGTAAGATCACACAGAGGTGACAGGAACTGAGCGACAAACGGCTGAATATTAACTCTGAAAATAAACTGAACACATGACAAACAAACGACGGCTAATGCGCAACCATCTCAACAATGTTTGCTAACACATCACGCTGCGTTTAAGGCGAATAACTGCTAACCGAATCCATTCTGCAATCGTTGCTCTCCTGGAGGGCGGCGTGTTCAGCAGCTGAAGGCTGGAAACAGGAAACGGAGGAGTGCGGTTCTTCAGAGATGTAAAAAGAGCGATCGACACTCCCACGCCGCTGTCACAGCAGCGCAGGTTTGACGCGGGTCGCCCCATCCTCTCGCCGTGATTGGCTGGCTGTCAAAGCACATCGGTCGCTGTCGCCTCGCGTCGTCTCGCTCGCATCACGCCGAGGTCAAACCGAGTGTAAAGCTGTACAGGAAGAGAAACAACAGTGTCACCATGGTAACCTCGTTTCATCGCTACGCTGTATTTAGCGAGTTGTCTGATCCGTTTAATTGCATGTTGCTACGTGTGTAAAAAACGACACTGTTTTCTGATCATTGACGAAACTAAAATAATTTTTAATAACAGCTAAAATTTTGACACTCAGTCTATGGTACATGTTCAGGTGACTGATTTTAATGTGTTAAAACGAGACAGCGAGAGATTTCTCTGCTTTAGCATCTCTGATTGATGCCCTTGGGATTGGAGTCTGTTAACATTCGATGGATTTGGGAATTGGGGTTTCAACAATCCTTCGGTCCAAAAGCAGCACAGCTCATTTAAAGTGACAGGAACACTGGATGTGTCTGTTTAATGTTTTTATAATGGCGCACACATCATCGCTGGAATTACCTCACAGGTTGACAGACTCCATTAGAAGTTGTTGAAGTTCCCAACGTTGATTCCCATTCCGACGCTCCCTAGATACTCACGGATACCATAGAAACGCTCTATAAGATCAAAAAAATAACACGGAAGGAACACAAACCGACTCCTAATCACACAGGGCTGCATTAAATTAATTACAATAAATTAATTAAATTAAAACCACAGTCACACGTCTTTTCGAGACTAGCAGGAAAAATAATTAGATTTTAAGAGCGCTGCGGCTTTGTAGACAGCAGGTGTAAATTAAATTAGAACCGCGTCGCCGCCGCCATCTAAAAATTGATCGCAGCCCACCGCCAACTGCGAGACATAAACACAAGCTTAGCAGAAAAACAACACAGCCATCAAAACAAGCAGAGGAGCAGCGAGCGGAACCTGCAGCCGTTCACATTTCTGTTGAGTCGCTCATTCTCGGATGACCCCAATATCTGACACTCCGTCCGGCGGGCCGGGTTTACCGATGATGAGGAGGAAGGGTTGAAGGTCACGGGAGAGAGATTTCATCCACAGAATCCAGTATCATCTGTACAGAAACCAAATACAACATAAATCCACATGAACATGAAGACAAACGTTCACCGTACAGAACCAATAATGTGTTTTTTTGGTAAATTGTATCAGTTTGTATTTTTCACAGGTGGTTCTGTGACGTCTCATTATATAATGAAGTCTGTGAGTGTCATTAAACAGGAACGATTTCTGCACAGTTAACATTATATATAACACAACAAAACACTCCAAACGCTGTTGTAGTTCCTGACGGGGCTGTTTTAAATCTCCTGCTTCTGAACGGTGAACAGTTTTACTGACTGAATATTTTCAGGCGAGATGCAACTTGTGTTTGCTTATATTTACGTTTTCGCTTCAACCTTGTTAGTTGGTTTAGAAGGTGAAGAGAATGATTTCCTTGGAGACGTGACAAATAATGTCTGACATTTCATACAGCAGCCTGCCTCCAAACAGGAGCCGAATGTTTTAAATGAGCGCGGTCCAGTTCTCCAGTAAACAGATTACTAACAGAGGCAAAGCCACCTGCCAGATTACATCTGACATTCTCCCTGGCATTTAAACAAAGAAACGAGAAATTATTACTATAACTCTTATTATATTTGAGATTTAATACTTCTTTATTTGCATCTCTCTTTGTTTGAAGCAGCATAGCTTAGTGAGTTTGAATTTGATCGGTTTAGCCTCAAAATATGCATAAAGGTGTCAGTTTTAGACACTGTGTGAACGTTGCTGCTTGGTTTAAAGAACATTTTTAAATGTTCCACCAACAACTTACAACGTTCCACGTTAGCTAGAACCACAACATAGACCTCTTTTCAAAATACACACTTTTTCAAGTGTTAAATTCCTGTAGAAACTAGCTTTGAAAAGAACAAGTTTCTAGCCAAAGTTAATTACAAACTGCAACGTTTATCTAGTTATACTGTACAAATGAAAACCTATTTAATACATGTATATGATTTTAAAATCAAATACCTATCAAATACATCAATTCCTAACACAATACTATTCTGAAGTTTCTGAAGTAACGGATCGTTCCCGGGTATCTGCCTGCGTCCATGTGCACCATTCAAACCCAGTTCCATCTCTCAGGCTTTAAAAATGATGTTTCCCGCTCATCATCTCCTCAGCTGAGCTGATTGCCGGATCAAAGTCTGTGAGCTGAAGACAGACTGGAGCTCACGAGAAACTTTAGCATATAAATACTGGCCTACAGTCAAGATCATTACTGCCACATAACGTACAATCACACCCAACCTGGAAGTGAGCAGATAAAGGCGGCGGATAATTTGGCATCTTTCTTTCGCTTGTGTTTCCGCGCCTGTCAACGTGAGCTGGAGGAAGAAAGATGGTTTCATTAGTGCCGGTCCCTCCAGCAGTCGCTCTGAAATTTTAGCCGTACCTCATCTTTTGTCCCGCAGCTTTGAGTAACAGACGTGACTACAGTTAACAGACACCCGCCTCCATTTTGGCTCATTCTCGGGTGAGACTAGCGCTGCGTCTCGTTGTCGCTGTGTTTAAAACACAATGTGACAATTTAAAGTCAGCTGCGCGAAATTTCAAATCGATCCTATTTATATTCTTTACAAAAAGTTGTTGGCAGAAATTGCATGTTGTCTTCACAGACGCTTTTAATTGATTTTACTGCCATCAGAAAAAAACACAACAGGCGAAAGCATCACTCTGGACAAATCGAACACAAAACATCGAGTCTCAGACACTCATACAGAACGAGATCAATACACAACTGTCTTAAACATCTCATATCCACAGAACTCAATCACAGACACACACTCACATGAGAAACAGCTTCCTAGGGGCAAAATTAGTGCAGTTTTCCACAGGAAATGGTTTTAAACACAAAGCGTTGGGCGGCCTGGACACTGTCACATGCTCAAGTCTTATCCTGAAGTTTGTCTAACAAGTCACCTTCAAAAAACTAAAACCACCAAGTGATTCATAAAAGAGGGTTTATGTTTCATATCAAGACAATCTTCAGATAAACAGGAAGTCACAAGGAGAGTCAGGAAATATTGTTTTCTGTCTTTCTTACTGCCCTGGAGGTACAATAACAGCGTTTGGACGGGAGGGTTCGAGGTTTGAACTGCGTGCGGTGAATAGATTTCCTTTATTGTTATGATGAAATCAAATAACAGATTCTAAATGTGACTGTAATTTACAAAACTTTTCAAAGTAACGCGGCTGAATACGGAAAACATTGATAAAACGTTTCTCTTTAATTAAATTAATTTTTAATATTCATGCCTTTAAATTTGTATCATCACACCTGAGTTTATTCATAAATGCCCCACAAACCCAAACATAATGCAGCGAGAGTTACTGCATTTAAATTTAGACACTTAGAGAAGAAAGAAGCGCTAAACGAAAAACGACAATAAACATCAACCATACAGAGACACAATTTTACCAAAATCACAATATTTCAGTGCTTGATGTGGGGAGAGAGAAAGAGTTTGTAGGTTTATATAATGGTTATATTTGTGTCAGAACACACACCTGGTGTTAAACTGACTGAATCTTGTGTTTAACGTGTGTCAGACAGAAACGACTGTAAATAAATCTGTTTCTGATCCGGGTGTGAACAAAACCACCAGATTCAAATAACTGACAGATATCAGGTCTTTCCTCAAAACGGTTTTGTGTTTAATTCAATACTGTGTTAATGAAATAACACCTGCCTGTTTAACAGACACATTTCTGAGTTATATTTACCTGAACGCTTGCTGTAAAAGTCCTGTAATATTACACATGAAAATAAGTGTGAATGCTGGGTTACAGAGAGAGAG
>JBAJNP010008422.1:5420-20308 GCA_036877545.1 Yasuhikotakia modesta
ATATGGCAAACCCAGTCTCGCTCTTTAACCACTGACAGTGAGCATTACTGGAAAGCTGAGTTTAAGATTCCTCCTCTTCTAAGTCATTGTAATCCTGCATTTATCACCATACATTCTGCTTTTCTGTGTAATCCTTTAAATGTTTAATTCCTCACAGTTGTTGTTATCTTTCTCTCCCCCTCCCGATAGAGCAATGATTTATTAAAAACACATTTTCCTGACGTATAAATGTGTTCTTAATTCAGGGATAAAACCCCGGAGTTTATCGCCGAACAAAAGATTAGTTTCATCTGGTAAAACAGTGCAGTGTTCTAATGCAATAAAAAAAATGTGTGTGCGTTCGAGGCGGAAGCAGAAGCATTAAAACAGAGTATTATGGATAAATCTTCCCTATGGAGCTTTAAAGTCAAAGCTAGTTTTTCCACAGCGAAGCCACTTTTGTTGACATATTAAAGTAGGTGAGAACATTTGCCACCTCGCGCACTACATCAGCACAACAGAAGGCCGGTACAAACATCTGGCCACAATAAAAAACACACAAACAACAAACAAAAATAACGACACAAATTGTGATTAATGGAAAACCAGCAAATGTATGAAATAAAACAGAGAGAGAACGTGAAACAACGTTCCCCAGAACTTCTCTGCTTAGAGAACCAAGAAAGTTAAACCAGAGCGAATATTAGAAACTTGTTAATATATTCAAACTGATGCCACACAGCTTTTCTATTTTTTGCTCTTGGTTATTGCCAAGCATGTTACCCAGAAGTGCAAGATGAGGAAATAAAACATTAGTGAAGACGAAACAATAACAATCGGGGGAGCACAGACACTTATCAAACACAATCTAACATGCACACACACATTAAACGTACAGATAGACATGCAAACACGCAAACACACGCACGGTCATGCAGAACAAACGAACACACAGAAAGCTAACCTGTTAGACCAGACACCTGAAACATTTTGAAACTTATTCTGAGAGAGTGGGATGCGTCCTAGCGTCCCACGGTGACTGAGTTTACTAGCTTCTTGCGGACAATACACACAGTGCGCTTCTGGAAAACGCTCACTCACACGTTCATCAAATGATGAACTTTCTTCTCTTTTGTAAACCGCAGACGCGTTCAAACACTGCCAGCCCTAAGCTGAGCACAGCAATAACAACATATCACAAAGAGTAATAAAGTAGCCTTTCCACAAACTGACACACAGTTCTTCTGCCAGATTATTAAGTGTTTACTTCTGCCTGCCACTTATCCCTGGTTCTTGTCCTCTCTCTCTGCGTGTGTGTGTGTGTATGAACATACCTGTTAAACTCCTGATAGCGCTCAGGCTCAGTAAGCATGCTGAAACAAGAGGTCTGAGATGCAGGAGTCCTTCCACGACAGCACACTTCCAACACCCGGAGACCTCCGAGAACACACACACACATACACGCACGCCTGCTGCCTGGTGCTCCTCTAACCTCTCACAAAACCAAAGACTGTTTCTGTTTCTCTCTGCCACACACACACTCTCACACGCCGAACCTCACACTCCCACCCCTCTCTCTCTCTCTCTCTCTCTCTCCACCCCTCTCTCTACAGCTCTAAGCTGTTAGATCGGCTCTTAAAGGGCCAGAGCATGACACAGTGCGGCGCAGAGCACAGCTTCACACACACTTGCTTGCTTTCTCTCTCTCTCTCTGTCTCTCACACACACACACACACACGCAGCAGCACTGCCCCCTTCCTTTAGCTCTGGTGTCCCCTGTCTTACGTCTGATCAAACACACACTCCACACACACCTCCATAACTTTAATTTTTTAACTTTATACATTTAAAAAATGATACCCTTTCACTCTAAAAATATATTGTAAACAAAAATCTATTAAACAAAATAAACGTTTAAAGGTAACTTGGACTTTTTGTCAATTAAATGAATGTACAAAAGCGGCCCAATTTAGGTTTCACCCTAAATGCTGAATTTAAGCAAGACAACAAGACACATGATAGTTTCAGAGCAAATTCTATGCTCTGTGTTTTCCCAGTGTAACCAACATACCGCCCTTGTCAGTCTTTATTATAGAGAGAGAGAAACCGATAGAGAGAGCTAGAATGAGAGGAAAGAAAAGAGCTATTCTTTTAAACGGAGGAAAGCAAGCCTGACAGATTGAAATACAGCAGCAAGGCTTTTACACTGAACTTTAAACAGACTGTCAGTCTTTCTCAACCTCCTCAGACACAGAAATTCACACTGCCATTCACCTTTTAAACAGACTGCTGTCACACTGCATTAGACACACACACACAAACAAACAACCGCTTATCGTGTTTCTTTTAGTTGTCTACTGAAGACTATGGTAATATTCGCAAGAAAAATTGTCTTTAAATTGTACTAAGTTGACCCAATTTGCGTTAAGAATGACAAATACATGGCATTTATAGGGAACTGAACTAAAACCAATTTATTGAGTAACCCAGAATAGCCGGGTGTCACGACCCCTCCAGCACACAGTATAATAACGTTGTTAGAGAATTGTCAGAGCTGTATTTGTACATTTTCTTCTTGTTTGTTGGGAAAATGATTAGCTGTGTGGTGACGCTAACAAACATAGACCTGACCCCTGCAATGGCCAAATCATTTTTATATATGATGTGAATTTGATTGCATAAAAGAGTAAGGACACACTTTTGTGCAGTCATTCATGTTACATTTCAGAAGCAGCGTGGGGCGAATTAAAGGTTAATTTGTTCGATTCCCTACCGCTAATTATTAGCAACAGCGATGGCGATTCTTGTCTTAGAAATCACCACAGAAAAGTCTAGGTAAATGCTCAGTATGTTCTGTGTGGTATTCAAAGGTTTAATTCATTTAATCGGAACCGTATACAGCAAGTTGAAAACAGGGAAGAGAACAACGAATACAAAACGTTCGAAAGCACACGCTCCCACAACACACACCGACACAAGCGGCGCATTAATTAGCTTCTCTCAGGTAGCAATTATCTGTAGTTAAACATTTTAACGATCTTTCAAGTCAAGGCTAGAAGGTTATGAAGAAATAGATGAAAATAAGAAAAGAGTCGAAATAACATCAACAACAGCCAGTGAGACAAAAGACGTAACGCAGAAAATCCATCAAAACAGACATAAAGGGCAGTTCCAAACAGTTTCATCCACTTTAAAAGCTGCTAAAGATGAAGATGGCTTTTTAAGAGAACGAGTGCATGAATGGAGAAGGCAGGTGCTTTCAAGGTTTAAACTCTCCAGAAGGACTGATTCACTCCATACTGACGAATCCACAAACTTCACTGCTCTGACTGTGGGTTCTGACAGAACTGAACATGTTTATCGGAAGCATTTATGCTGTTTGGATACTTTTGTGTTAATCTGTATACTGTAAACTGTACACATACACGCATACATGTTTGGTCTTTATCTGTTTATCTCTGGCACAAATATGCACACACACACACACACACACAATAGGTCCCTTCAGCAGATGTGTAGTGTCCGAGCCCCTCACAGCTGTGGTGCATTAGAGGCCCCGAGAAGTGAGGTCTGACACAGACGGGCAGTAAACAATTCCCTTCCACCATTACATACACACACACACACACGCACACACACACACACACACACACACAGACAGACAGATGCACACAGACAGACAGAAAGACAGACAGACACAGACAGACAGATAGACACACCCACACAGACATGGGTCAAAACCCAACTGTTATCATCACCTTATCTTAAATTTTATTCTCCATCACTGGCTCTTGTGAAATTTAAAGAACAGTTCACCCAAAAAAGCAAATTCTGGCAAAATGTCATAACTTAATTACCTCTGCTGAACACAATTTTTTTTTTAAAGAATTTATTGCTCTTTTCTATACATTTACAATCAATGGGGAGCTTTCAACTTTCAAAAGCAGGATTAAAGTATCACTTAAAGTCTTTATGGCCGCTATACAATAGTCACACAATAGCTTTGGACCATTGTTCAGTGCAAACCTTATAAAGGTTGTTCGCATTGGGATGTTCCTGAGAATAAGAGCAATGTCTTTGTTCACGAAACGAACACTTTGTTCCTGAATCAGCTGTTGCTTCTGTTATTGACTCTCCTGACTGGATGACTGTGACAAGAAAAGCCGGGGTGGGCTGAGATCAAGTCTATTGCTATTGTAATGGAGAATCCATCTTAAAAATGATTGAGGCTTGGAATTATTGGACAATTATGGAGGTTTGGAAGCTACCATTACACAGGAGCGACTGGTAAATGAATTATTTTACGTTTATACACTCGTGTGCTGTGGAAGAATGCCAGTCATACAAGTTTGGAACAACATGATGTGCAATTGATGACAACTTTGGTCCTTTAAGACAAGTGCTAATGATACAGTTATGGGCTAAAAACATCTCTGCTGTCCATCTCTCATTCACATTCCCTCTCTCTCTCTGGCTTGTGTGAGGAGTGTGACAAGGTTGTGAAGTGTGTTTATCTGGACTAAGGGAGAGGAAATCTGTGTCTGATGACTGAGTGGCAGACGAGAGAAGCCATTAGGATAGAGTTCTTATCTTCCTCTCTCTCTCTCTCTCTCTCTCTCTCACACACACACACACACACACACACACACACACACACACGTCACCGTCAGTCATCTTGCTGAGGTAAATACCAACACATCACAACATGCACAACTACTAAATAGTTGTATGAATGGCACAGGAGTAACCAACTCAACATGTGTTCTATATTATACACACTCTGCTGTCTGAATTGTCATTCTGTAGAAATGTCTAGTTGACAGTTTAACAGTAATTTAGCTTCATTCAACTATCAACATCCCAGAATTCACCCCAGGTGGCTTCAACCACACACCCAGCCAGTTGTTATAAAACAACTTTAAAAAGTAACATTATATTACTTATATAATGGAAATATATTACTTTTAGAGTCCAACTCACATATCCTCACTTTCACATTTTGTAAATTAGTTTGTTTACAACTCAGGTTCACACAAACACAGAGAAACATAAAAGGAGACTAATATTAACACATTTCCTCTCAGAATGAGTTGAATTATCTAAAGATGATCTTTGTAGGACAATTTAAGCCCAGAACCTAGAAGGGAGACAGCAAATTTTTATATTTCCAACCTTATGACCTCAGCAACAACTTCAATGACTGAAACAACACCATATTAAACATAAAATAATTGTTACAATACATTATTCTTTAAAATAATGAGCTACCAGTAACCAAAATTCTGGTTTGTTTTGGTTACTGATGTGAGGCAAGACACTGTGTACTGTGTATATCCCTGTAGGTCAGTTAGTGAGTCACTTGTTACTGTAGTTGAACAGGATGCATATCTCAGGTACACAGAGTTTCTCTGTTGTGTTTCATTCCAAAAACAAGACTGAAGGAAGTTCAGACAGACTAAACAAGTTTCTCTCTGCCAACTTTGGGAGTAAAAGTGTGAATGAGAGAGAGAGAGAGAGAGAGAGAGAGAGGGGCCCTTTTATTGCCATAGGAGCTGCGATGGAGCGCTGCAGGAGCTCAAATAATGACAAATTATTTTCTCATCCATCTATCCATTCATCTCTTTCTCTTCATCTCCTCATTCATCCATTTCATCCTTCACCACACAGCCATGCTTGCCTCAACCTCTCACTCTCCTGGTCCAGTTCGGTCCAGATAAAGTTAGAAGAAACATGTTCTTCATTTTTGTAGCACTGTACCTTTAAAACTTACTGTGCATCATAAACTACTCAAATACACAATAAACACGATGTTGACAAATATGTGAGTTTTCATAAATGTTCTGGACAAAGCTTCCTGAGAATAAAACTGGCTGGTTTCTCCTTGAAACATTCAAGAATGCAGAGACCTTCACACGTCCACACGGTGGCTGTGATTCTGTGCAAAAGCAAACGAGCAGAAAGGAAAGCAAACAAAAAAAGCAGAAGGCGACATTGAGATGATTCTCCACGCTAGCTGAAAGTCTCAAAGTCTACAAGAAGCTGCATGGATGGAGCAAAGCTCTGATCTTCAGCCTGCAGCTACAACACCTCCTCATCCTCCATCTGCCTCCACGCTTTTAATGATGCTGGCTTTGCCTTTTAACTGGGAATGAAGCAAAGGCCAAAGAAACGAGAAACAAAACCAGAGAAACGTCTCAGAACTAAAATGTATTGGTCAGAGGTTGCACTTCTGTAGTTTGTATGGTTAATGGAGTTTTCAATGTTTGGTATATTAACCGTCGGAGATGTTTCTCCTTAAATTTCACGAGGATATAAACAGAAACATATATCGAATAGTGAGTTACTAGTGACACTGTGGGATAGTGTACGGATTTATACAATTAATGTGGACAGTACGGATCAGATGAATTGATCTCGGTAGAATGTTTTTATTACAGTCTGAGCGTAGTTTGAGATACTGTTGAGATCTCTGACAAGTGAATGAACACTACGGGCTTCTGGCAAATCTGAACATAGTTTAGACATATTTTTGAGGTCTTTTAAGAATCCATAAAGGAGAAGATGTGAGAATGAATCTCTTTGCAGGAGGAAAATCTGAATACTTAAACAAAATGATTTGTATGTAATGTAATTTCTGTCTGGAGGCAATGATGATATCAAGGAGGTCTCGTTTGTTGTTTTTCATTCCTATGGGGAATAGAAGTTGAGCCACAGCAGTGATGTTTGTTTGTTCTGGGGAACTATATTGTTTGTGGTGACTGCTTTTGAGGAAGCCGATTAGCCTTCAAGGGAAACAGAGAAACGCAAGCAGGAGTTCTGAGGGGAACCACAAACACACGTCTTTCTCTTAATCCAGTTCACCTGAAGGCACGTCCTCTTTCAGCCTTCCCACCCCCCCAAACCTCTCTGCTTCTCTCTTTTACAGCCGCTGACAGCACTATAATCCTCCAGCCATCTTTTTTTCTTGTGCCATGGGCAACCCTGTTCATCCTCGACCCTGCTGCCAAAACACTCCACTCTGCCCACCACGTTCCTGTCAGCTCCTGAGGACTACAAGCTCAAACCGCTACACCATCACCCCTTTCCAGCCAAATACCTGACACTATTGACCCTCAGAGCGCCACATCTCTTAGACTACCTAAAACACGCACAGAGCCAACGCTAACCATGCCAAACTGTCAGACATGGTGCCATGTAATCTCATCCAAACATCCTAGATCCTTCCTTACACATACAAACACACACACACACACAATCTTTAACCTGCCAAGCAAGACTTTTCCCCGTATCCAGACTGCCAAATACCCTCAAACACTGCCATCCAGTGTTAACTTCCTCAGAGAGGATTCTGGGAATGCAAAGAAGGAAACTGAAAGAAAGGAGAAGAAAGAAAAGAAGCCAGCAGAGTAGAAAAGACAAAAGGGTCAACTTTTCACAATAAAATTGTGAATGCCTCTTTTAATGGAATACTCAACTCTGATTGGTCAATCATGGCATTCCTTGGTAAACTGTATTAAGACACTGGCCATTAAACAGTATAATTTATTTTCTATGAATAATTTAAAAATATTATAAAGAATAAGTGATAAAATGACTTAAAACAATACACAGAATACATTGGTATTTAAAGCATAAAGCAAAGTACAAAAAGTTTATAATTTAAGAATTTGTTTACCTGAGGTTGATGATAGGTATATTAATGGCCAATTATAACTACACATTAAGGAGACAAAAGACTTTAAAAAACAGAAATCGTCTGTTCTTTCAGAAAATGCAGTCAACCAATCAAACAAGGTTATTGACAAACTCTGAAAAGATTTTTAACCAACTTACTGTTCTACACAATGAATTGTATATGTCAACCTCTGATGTTTACAAAGCAAAAGCCCCCCACATAGATGGACCACAGAGATGGCAAAAAAATCCTTCATTATGTTTGCTTTAGATACCTTTAGATACCTAGATAGAATAGAGGACACTAGTATATACATACACTGTGGGTATGGGTATATAAAGCATAACTGGATGCACTGTATACATAGGTGTATGGATGCATGTTATTGTATCCATTTCCTATGATCCCCCTTTGGCACACAGATGGTTAAGCCCACCCAGCGCAGTGCAGGAGGGCGGGGGAGGGGTAAACACACAGGGCACAGGCTACAGATGGCATGAGGGCATCGCCAAGCAGACTGCGTGGCATGAGGAGGGGAGGGGGCTGTTGTGTGTATTTGTTTGTAAGGTAGACAATACTCTGCTTTTAAACCACAACACTGCTATTTAAACAAGCCAGGCATTACACAGGGACCTACAGAATACCAGAGCAGAGGCCAGTGAGACTTCAAGGCTCACTGTAGCTTTTCGTTCGTTAACTCTCTCCCGTGTCACTTCCTGTCATTGTTGGCTCTGTTTCCGATTCTGTGCACTTTTTGATATTCAACAACAACCAATTCCCATCTGTTCACTGATCCCGGCAAGCACCTCGTTCATTATTATGCACACTTTCTGTCGTTTCATTAAAAGAAGTGTATACTTGGTGCATTTTGGTGTTGTTTCACACACACCATATGCATGTGGCAGAAATGCTTTATTAGAACTACGATTGTTGTGTGATCTGTGCGATGTGTCTAATCATAATTGAATTGCAACATACTTAAGCAGCAGATTTGTAAGACCTATGAATTGCTTGCTTGAATGTCTCCATATTTAGCTGGGATAGCAAGTTCTGTAATGGTGAAAAAAATTAGATGCTTCTTTAAAGCAGCACTGTTTTAAGCAGCCAGCATCTGTCTTCTTACGCTCTCCTCTGGTTATGTGTGTGTGTAATAGATAGGTTATGTGTGTGTGTGTGTGGGGGGGGGGGTATACCACGTGAAAAAGAGTCAAACAAAAGCTGGCTCTCACAGGTGACATCATGTAATAAATGCTGCCATTAGGAGAGCTGGGCCGCGACTTGGTTGCCATGACGGTAAGCAGACCATGGAAAGTACGTGGCACTGTAGCCCCTATTGCTTCTGCCAAAACAGGCATAATAATCAGGTGTAGCACTGAATACACACACATGCAATTCTCTTTGGTCATCAGGACGGCCATTTTGGCTCTAAATTCCATAATTTCATTTGGCTTTATATGTAAACTCAACCCAAAGCGGTTTCCCCACTCTTACTTTCTCTGTAAAGAAACCAGGAACTTAATTCAAATCAACAAGCTATTTGGAAAAAATGAATGAAGGAATAAACAGGTAAGTTAACAAGTTATTGAGTAAACAAATTTCCTCTCAGCTTTCAACAGATGTACTGCACACAGCAGATGTGTCCCGTTGCAGATGCATTCTTAAAGTTAATTTTGACGCCGGCCCTTTAAAAAACACTTTCGGTTCAGATATTGTTGTTTGTATTTTTCCTGCCATGCCAGAACTGGCCTGGGGAAAAGACGGTGGAAATCTTTGGCACTCTGCAAATCTTTGAAGCGATTTGGAAAGAGATGACTTATGAAAATTGAGCGTAACGTCAGATTTCAGTTTGAATGCACATGAAACACAACAGGGGAAATTTTTCTCAAAGATAAGTATGCAAAAAGACACACAAAAGCACACCCACACTAACAAACCCCCACACGCAAACTAGCCTTACTCTGTTTGTTTAGTTTTAAGATGCTGTGTTGAAACTGAAAGAAATTTAAAAAAAAAAATTTAAATTTGAACTTATGATAGGTAAAAAAAATACAAAATATCAACCTAAATGGTTAAATGTAACACAATTGCATTAAGCGCTCTTGGATACTTAATTCTGATTGGTCGATCATTGCATTACCACAACTGATATGATCATTCTGCAGTCAAAATGTTTTGTAAAACAGTTGCTGAATCGAATAGTGACTGTTTACCCAGGTTTCTTACAAAGATGGTTCATGTCTCTAATATCACTCCAAAGACTTTCTTCTGAAAAAAAACCCACATTGTCAACTCAGTCAATATTTCATGCTCATTTATTCAGTAACTAGCCCCTTCAGGATATTAGTAGACCCTTTGCTTTGTCTCAGAAGTCCTTCACCACTGGGTTTTGTAATAATGACTGACTGCAGGTAATCACTCACCTAGCTAAAGCTAAAGTGAGCCTTTTTCAAAGTTCTGCTATATAAAGGCTTATATTATCAATTCAACCAATGCCAGATGGAGTGTTTGGGAAAATCTGTTTGAAAACCATCATCATTGTTGTGTTATTTTTGGTGCAAGAGCCACAGAAATGATTCACCTCAACTTAAAATCTTCAACAAAGTGGACAGAGTTGCCAGACGATTAGATGATAAAACTATTGTAACATTACTATATTTGTTTAAGACTTTAAATGACACAATGGATGTCAAAATGCAGTGGAGTCCCAGGTCAAATGGATTGTGAATTTGGGTGAACACACACACACACACACGTACAGTGGTGTCTTTGTAAGTGAGTGCTAGGAGTGTGAGCTCTATGGATCTCCATTGTGGTGCCCATGGGAGCAGATGTCACTGGCATTCTTTCAATTCTCTCTCTCTCTCTCTCTCTCTCTCTCTCTCATTCTCTGTGTTCAGAGTGCACAGTGAACACCAGATGGAGAGACTGTGTTTGGTACTCCAGTGTCTCTAACTTGCCATCACAATGAACGCTTACATGTGATCTCTGAAGCTGATGTTCTTCCTCAATTTCCTTCTCTCTCTCTCTCTGTCTCTCTCTCTCCCATCACAAAGAAAACAAAGGCTTTCCTTGCCCTATACAAGCTCATAGCTCAGCTTTCTTCACTCTGTTTCACTAAGGTTGATGTTGGTATGAGTCCCTCAGCTGGGTCTACAGGCGGGTGTATTATTTCATTAAGTGCTTTTCAGCCCAAGGGGGGGGATTGGACAAACCTTCAGGCTGACTGTGACAAGGTTACGACCTTTGACAAACTCAGCCCAGCCCAGCTCAGCAGACCACATACTCTCCGTCTTTCAATCAACATACACACAAGGGATGGGCATGTGTACCACAACTGTAATTAACTGAGTAACTGTGTTCACACTTCAAAGCAGATTAACAGGCTAAAAATATCTAGGTTATAATTCTGGGGTAGTTATGCCAAAGTTTAAGGCGGTACATTTGTTCTTTCGGTCAGCAATGCAAGTAAACACCAGTAACTTGCAGTCTATAGCTACGCATGGAAGAATTATCAGTCAGAAAGTTGAATGTTTTACCTATTGAGCATTCTTATAGGTGTGTTAAATAGCTGTTGGTACACAAACAGTCAAATAATCTATCCGCCAAATACTCAGTTGATCTTTCTGTCAGGTACTCAAGTAGACAAAATGACCTCAATGTACATCCCCAATGTACATCCCTACATCCCTAATGTGTACACACACACACACACACACACACACACAGAGAGACAGACAGACAGATACAGACAGGCAGACAGACACACACACAGACACATTGAAATACTTTAAATGTCACTGTCATCGAATGTATAAGATAGCAAAAGATGCAGAAACACAGAGAGTGATTAGGGCCGGAGAAATGGAGAAGTGGAGGTGACGGGGGGCCCTGATAAAGGAGAGCCGTAGAAGGGTTAGACAGAATTTTGCATTGTTAAAGCGAGAGCACCACGTTCTGTTGATCTGAACTGATCCAAAGAAACAAAACCCCATTGTTCCTCGCAGATGGAAGTGAGTGTCGTCAAGGTAACCAGATTAATCTCCCCTTTCTTTGCTTCCTCTGGTAGAGAGCGCTAATCGCGGGCTTCTTTCACGCTAAAGCTAGCCTCAAAGCCCGGCCTCTAACTAGCCCTCTAATTAGCCGCAATTACAATGAAGACAACATGATGAGATAATACAAATTTGCAAAATAATGACATACCACGACAAAATATTCCTCCTACTAAGCAGTGGATTTGTTCCCTCGCTCCCTTTCTCCTCGCAGCCACAATGAGCCGAGGCCCTTCTAAAGCAGCCCGGCTGGATGGTGTTGCATTATCAGACACAGGGATTCATTGTCAGCCTGCTGTTTTGCTCAATCACCAGGCCATTGTCTGGTGTCTTAAATAAAAACGACTCGAATACAAGCACACATAATGATCCCCTTCTCACCAGCATACAGAGCAGAGCGGACAACACTACACATCAAACACGCACTGGAACGCACACACACACCCACTCTCACACACACACACACACACTGTCTCTCACACACACACAGGCCCTTGGGGGCTTGGGGGCCGGTCGCACATGCATAGGTGTTTCACAACACAATTAGCGTGAGAGAAAGCAGGATGTATAGAGAGAAAGGTAGAGATTTAAAAGAAAAGAGAGAGAATTGATTGAGAGAACAAAATAGTGAACAAACGAAAGAAGGGAAAATAAAAGAGAGACGAATGCTTGAATAAACTAAAAAGATAGAAAATACACAGAAGTGACGGGAGAAGCGGAATAGAATAAAGGAGGGAGGGAGGAAGAAAGGAAAGATAGACTGAAGGAGGGAAGTCCTAGGGAGACAGCAAGAAAGATGAGTGACGGAACAGCCTGTTTGTTTCATCTGGTTAGATCAAATTAAACAGCCCTCAGTCAGCTACACAACACACTTATGACATCAAACAAGACACGTGGAAAACACACACATATTCACTCACACACACACACACACACACACACACAGATCAACTGACTCCTGATAGGACAAAAAAAGTCCAAATTTGGTTGTATAAACAGGCATGGATTTAAAGGATGTGAAGGAGAGGTGGGACCCCGGGTGATATGAATAGATGAGGGCACTGATATTGTCTACACTACTATGGGTCATGATGACAGACTAGTTAGTGTTGACTAGCTGGTCTAGGTGTTTCGCCTTCAAAAACAGCTTTGTCTCTCCTTGCGCTCGAGGGAGACAAGGCCCGGCCCCCCTACCTGGGCCTTGTGAATCTATGTATTAAAGGGTCAATTCACACATAAATCACTCAAACTATGAGCCATAAACACACCCACTCACAAAAAACGGTTCTTTTACGACTACTCTGCTGATAATACGATGCCTGAAGTTATGTAAAAGTGATTCCAAATCAGCCCACATTGTTAACCTCAGCAGACCTGTTAAACGATTTTACACGCGCTGTCACAATGAATCTGAGCAGCCCAATGAAATGTCTGCCAGCGATTGGCTGGAACCGTCTATAAACATCCAATCAGCGAGCACTATGCCAGAATTCTACAAAAGGTGCGCTATGACATCACAATGATAAACAACGACCAATCAGAGTCTAGCGCATGCATGACATAGACCACAGCGGAGATGAGACCAGTGGGATTAGCATTAGACTTAGTGTTAGCATTGGACACAGTTATGAAAAAGCATCAAAAGGCCTCACTCCACTGTTTGAAGTCTATTTCTCATCATTAACCCAACCTGCATTCATTAACAAACACAGTAGCTGCACTCAAAGACAACACTCAGTTTTCCCCTGTTGTTTTTTTATTCGCTACACCTTATTAGGGATTAGTCTCCTCAAACCAAATAATTATTTCAGAGTCATTAAAAAAAGATGAATAGTGACATTAAAAACACTGGAGACTTTCTCTACTTTCTTAATATTTCAGAGAAATATTTTGAGAAATGTTCCCTTCTGCTGCTGTTGTTAAATACAAGTTCAACACATAATGAGCAACAAAGAACAGAGGCGAGATACTGGAATCAAAACTGAGATCAGATATTAATCTCAGTATTTCTGCAGCATTGTTAAGTGCTGATCTGTGTTCTTCTTGTTCACAATAGTTTATTTAAGCTATTAAAGCAAAACAGACTTTTTAACATATGGTCAGACTGACTGATATTCATTATGTAAGGACCAAGTTTGAGGGTCTGACATATAACTTGTGCTCATTTCCAAACACTTGTGTCTATTTTTTGTGCAACTGTTGTGTAACTTATTGCCCTGCCATACATAAATAAAACTAACATACTTTGCCTTTACTATGAAAAGGCTGAACCATAAATGAGCATAATTTGACCCATTTTGGCCCATTTTAGATAAATATAAACATTTAAACAGTTATGAAATATAAATTATAACACACATAACCTTTCAGGTAACATTTACCTTCATTATATTAAATGACCCATGCCTAAATATATGCCAGTTGCTTTATTCATTTCTCATTACTTGAAATTATACAATTGGCCCAGAGTTTTTACCTGTCTTCAGCTTCACCTGTCTTCATTCCTCCAGCAGAGAGTGTAAATGTGTGGTTTGAACTCTTGAAACAGTCTGAAACACAATCATTAAAGAACTCGGGTTAGTGTGATTATGTGCAGTCCATGCTTGTAAACAACATTTATGTTCCTCTAACTTTTTCATTTTTATTGTGTTACAGTAATTACCGCAGGAAGTGTGTGTTAAGCAGCGTAATGCAATTAACAGAAAACTTTAACCAGTCGTCAACACCAAGTCAAAGCAAAATGCCAAAGGAAACATCTAATGTTTCACAAAATTAATTATAAAAAATTAAAAAACAAACTAAGTGAAGTATTTGCCCTCAGAATAACTACTGCTTAGACCACATTTGGCAGCAGTTACGTCAGATGGTAATCTTAGCAACTTGACAGTGGACTTTCGTATCTTTTTTGTGTCAGAATTGCTGGAGCTCAGGTTTTTGAACTACAAAATGCAAATCAGTTCACAGGTGCCGAATTGGACAGAGGTCTGAGGTTTGACTCAGCCACTCCAAAACATCAACGTTTGGCTTCTAATCACTTCAGTTTGACTACTGCATACAGTTGCAGGTTTTTGTTGTGATGGAATTTAATTCACCTTTGATTTACAACCAATAATTTTCCAGTTTGTGCCTCAAAGGAGTGACAAAAGTTAATGTCTGTATTATCAAACCACATCCTTGCAAAATGT
>JBAJNP010008423.1:0-20307 GCA_036877545.1 Yasuhikotakia modesta
AACAACGGTTAATATCCCCTCGCCCCAAACCAAAACATTTTATGCACAATAACCATTTCAAAACGTGCCCACAATAACATTCCCTCATTTCCAAAGTATTGCTCTGAAATCAAGTCAACAGCCAGAACTACCAAACTGCTTCATTGCTAAAGAGACCCGACCAATCAAATTTAATTCAATAGTGCAGGGAGGCTTTGTTTACAGTGCAAGCTTCGACAATGCAGCGTAAACCTGTGCTTCACTCTCAGTGGGCCATGCATGTTAAAACATCCACTCTGGACTATCCAATGGGTCGTGCTGCACATTTTTTGTTGGGTAATGCAGATTTTAAAGTGTTTGGCTTCCCGTACTGCTCTAACCAAAACAGGCTGCGTGACTACATGAAAGGAATTACTGTAAGAGGTCAACTGGCGTGCAGATACCAGACTTCTAAATTCCTAAAATAAATACAGAAAAACACATTTATCTTTCACTCTATAAGGTTTTTAACCCACGTTATAGTCCAAACCATTAAGGCACACATTTTACTTATTTATAAAGTTAAAAAAAGGAAGTGTTTTCTTCGTTTCATTTCTGGTTTCACATAGGGTCTTCCTCTGCCTCTTCCTCGGCTTCTCAAAAATAGAGCCATCTGGGCCTTACACAGATTCAGTCTGATATTAGTTAAATCTGTTAAATCATTAAACAAGATTTATCAACAAAAAAAAACAGTTCTACAACTAACAAGACAAGCTTGTCATGTAGTTTTGAAACATCTGCATCTGAATTTCTGAAGTTTCCTCATATGTATGATTCTGTATGCAACAGTTCCCTTGAAGATGTTTAGCTTAATAACAAACAACACTGAGTTACATTTTTTAAAAAGGCCTAAACTAACTGTCAATAAGATCCATTTCATGTTATGGCAAGTGGAAAATGTTGAACAGAAGTGTTAACGGGTTCAAAATGTTTTGTTATCTGATTGCTCAAACCGCATTCTGATGTCTTGTCAAAAAGCAAATGACGCACAGCCAAATTCTAATTTTACATCAGTAAAGGACTGCCTACCGACTGACCTGTCAATCAACCACTGCTCTAAAACAATGGTTTGAAACTTAGCTGGTAACATGCAAAATTTAGTAAAAGCACAAACATAAACATTCTCAGAAGAAGCTCATTGGTTTAACAAACAATAACATGCAATGACAGATCAAGAGAGGTGTGCATATCCTGAGCTCACTAACACTAAAATACTTGAGAAATCTACTAAAAACACCACAATTGTGTGTTTTGGGGTAAAATGTGCGGTACCACACCAACACAGAGATTTATTCAGCATGAAATCTAGACTCTCCACCTTGGAATCCTCATGATGCTCATGAAGATGCATTTGAGATGCATTTTATTACCGGGTGTAAACGGTGATCTGTCTCGGGCGACCACTTCTAAATGGACCACCGGAGATGGATCTTAATACCAGGTATAAAGAGGACCAGGGAGCTGTTAAGCACAGGGACCCCCGACTGCTCATTCTAAATGAGAAACCAAGATATTGCACATCATTTCCCAGGAAAAGCTCACCTGGAGGGTTCTGACAGTAAACCCCCTGGGTGTTCCATGTGATGTGTTCAGTACACTCGTCTCCAGAGGAGCCTGCCTGGATTTTAAGACCTTCATCTTAAATGCATGCGTAAACAGTCTGTTCAAAGTAATCTCATGTTCTGGAATGCACAAGAATTTCCGGACTTGGACACGCACCGCAAGATCAATGCAAACAGAAAAATGCGTCTGTTGTTCTCATCTCCAGTCCTGTGGCAACGTTCCACTTTAGAGTGTGCAAACATCTTGGATGTCACACGGGCCACAAGACGATATTCAGAATTGAAAGTGTTTTGTAACAGGCGAGGTCTGTGGTAGATGTGCTTAGGAGACTAATTCACTGTTGAGACCCTCTGAGATCTCAGTTTGTTAGGAGGTGAAGGTGGAGCTTGGAAAGATGTGGCTTATGCCGGCATTCTCAGTGCGCTCTTTGATCTGACTCATTCATCTGACAGCCATAGCTGTGGCACTCAATGCCGCAGTGTTTTCTTGGCTGAATTACAGCAGATGTCACCTCGGCAGTTATATGTCAAATGGCCGAGACGCCTTCAATTTTCATAGCCAGCCATGCTGAAACCTGACCCATGACATTGCAATGCGTGTCCGCTGACTAAGACGGCATCCCAACTGGGACCTGGCAAAGCAGGGGGCCCTTTAGAGTGAAGCTGCAATGGTTCAGCATTTAAGCATGCATTAAGGATAAGGTCAATGGCAAATCTGTCTAAATAATATGACAGTTAGTGTTGATGATTAACAGTAACAAAGTACCTCATGAGATGAACCACTAAGAACACATTCTGGTTGGTCTGTATGGTGTGTGTAATGAATTATTTAAAATCTTTCCTCAACAAGTACAGCACAGCCTCGGCTTATAAACAGCTTTGACACTATTAAGGTCAATAGGAAATCATACATGACCTTATTTACTTGCTTAACAAACCTTTCTTGTTCTCGTTGTGCATGTGATTCCAAATTTCCTTTTTGGCTGACACCACAAATCCTTCTAATATATAAATCCCTCCTCCTCCATTCTGTTAAGCAACAACTACTTTGTACAGTGCTTTGATAGATAAACTCAAGTCCTGTCCTATCACAGTTATTTCTCATTACCTATCCTGCTTTACTATCCTATCACGTTTAATGTTGACTGAATGGCAGAAGCTGTTCACACTTGAGGATCATTTTATCCATGTGTTTGCATCTTACACTGTAAATCTCTGGCATCACATTTTGTCCATCCTACAGCAAGCCAGCAAAATAACCCAGGGTTAAAGGTGGTATTAAATTAGGGTTAAGCATAGTGTGAAAAGCCTTAAGACAGCACCTGGAACTAATACATACAAGTTTTGACAGCACAGTTAACATGAGGCAAGTGAAACGCATCCTTGAGGAGCAAAACCCGGTGACTCAAGTCATCGGAGGAGCACGTCTCTCAATCCTGAGATGTAAAATATACGCAGACGTTTCGAAGAAAAACCAACAAGCCTCGGTGGAAACATCGAGGCTGGCAGCGTGTCCAAAAACAGCACGGAATCCGTTACCCTAAAGAAATGAAAAACCGACATGCTGCAAACACATTAACCAGCTCGCGTCTTTACGGTCTCTCTAGCCGTCTGTAACGTATCAAGACAGGGCAAATGTTTTATTGTGTGGACAGGAGCGATGGTGACATTTAAGCCTCATTGTGTTAGAAAACGAAACTATTTACTCTTCTCCAGATAAAGGCTTTACAATCAGATTACGATATCTAATAGGCGCCGATAGTGATCCGTTTATCTTCCTGTAACCAGGATTCATAGAGTTTCTTTGATTTTCTTTTGCGAAGCTAGTTGTCTGTCTTCTGCGCCGTTTACCAGATAATCTATCTTACTGAAGCAGCAACGTCGTATAGCTTATATAACAGACCACGCGCGGTATTTGCTTAGTTTTATCTGTATAACCATCTTCTTCTCTAGTTGAATGTGGTCATTACACAGGCTACGTGTGGAGTGATTTATTACTTTAATTCCTATCACCATCGACACGTCTGATTAAAGCAATAAACAAAGTTGACAACTTTTTAAAGCGTAAAAAGAAAATGTACAGACCTTCACAAACTCCGACTTCGTGCTGCGTGATAGAGCCGCCGTTTAACGGGGATCTGATCACGCAGCGGAGCCCCCGGTCGCAGGTCCCGTACAGTCCGTAAACGCCACCGCAGCTCTCGTTTATCTGCTTGGCGCAAACCGAACAGCAGCCGCAGATGCCCAGCACCACCGAACCGGTACAGTGCTTGGGCTCCTCGCATTTGGATTTATCACAAGGCAGACATAGGAGTGCCCGACTGTTCTTCGCGATCAACAGCACAAGTTGGGAGATCAACATGCATTTTATGAGCAGATACATCCTGGAGGAGGCCATGAGAGAAAAGTGAAAAAATACAAATATCCAACCCACCCCGTGTCCCCCAAACTAAACGATTTTCCAGCGAAACAAACAAATAACAGAAGGAAACAGGGGCTCTGAACGCGCGCAAGAAGGGTTACGCGCTGTATGTTAAATGTAATAATAAAGCGTTCCTAGCGTTCAACTTTTGTAGAGGTTGATGAAAGCCACCAAAAAGACATTTCCTTCAAACGAACGTGAACAGAACTACTATCCCACGCTGTACAACCAGTGCATGGCTTATGCGTCACGATATTTCTGCACAGTTCCGTCCAGTTTGTTTTCGCGTAGGAAAACTTTCCTCATGCGTCTTTCTCTTTCTTGGAGTCCTTCTAAAGCAAGCGTTCCCGTTCAGCGTTACAAAGGGGGCCGGAGCAAAATCACGAAGTGCCCTGTCGAAGCAAAACACGCAATCCTGTTATTGTGTGGCGAGCAGAGATTCATTCAGCTGCGCGGAGAAAGACTTCCAGCTATCGCTTGCGTCTCATGTTTATCGCTTGCTCTCCAGTTGAGTTGTTCTCCCCGCCCGCCGCTGAACGTTCAGCTCAGTCCCTCACCGTGACCTCATAACGGAACCACTCCCATCTCGCATTACTTTGCTCCATTGGAGAGTTCTCTCGATCCAGATATGAGACACAGGAAATGCTGGTAACGCGACACGAGCTACAGAAGTCGTCTGTGATACGGTTCACGCTGGGTAAGGTGAATGAGGGGCCCGCATGACTGTGCGGCTCTATACCTTTGGTACGTTTTGGTGAAAAGGACGCGATAAAGGCTGTTGTGTCTTGGTTGAGCCGTAAACTGTTTCTGACATCCAAACTATATTCGTGCATGAATTGCGAGTGTATGCACGTATGTTTGTGTTGTTGAAATGGAAATAAAATTAAAGGTTTGTTTGGGGTTGTCTAGAGGTTCAGATGACAGCCTGGGTCACCACAATTCTTCATATTACTCTACATTTATGTAAACACTGTTGTTGAACATTAACATCCAGGGCATGCACAACCTTTGCAGGAGTTACTCAGATGAGATTATTTATATATTTTTGCTTGCAATTTTTAAAATCACTTTTCCTACAATATGTAAATGTTGTCAGAGATCATTTGTTGTCCAGGGTGAAAAAACCCTTTATGGTCTTGGCCAGTCCCAGTAATTTCTTTAAACATTTAGTGTAACATTTAATACGTGTAAAATGTATGTGAAAATAAATGTGCAAATTACTACTCATATATACCACATTCATGGTATTCATGATATTATACAATGTGTCATGTCTCATACCTTCAGAATTCATTTTTAATAGTCCATCATTAAGTGTAAATCCGAACACCTTAATTATTAATATGAATGGTATCTGAATCTTAAATGTGAAGTCTACACAATAGAAACATCAAATATTAAATTTTTCTGACTTCATGTCAAATGAAATAAAGAACAATGCAACAAACTCAATGCCAATCAAAACATGTTTGACAGAAGCAGCTCCTATACCTTTGAACATATTTCTTTTCATAAGCCATTTTTTGTATTATTATAATTGATGTTTCTGGCACCAACAGTCATAATTCATGACCATTTCCCACTCTCTGTATGACAAGCAGAGAGTTTTTTGTTTTTGGTACTGTTTCTTTAAGGCTTTTATGCAAATGACTTACTTGATTGCTAATCTTACTGCATGTGAAATGCTTACTTATGGATTGCAAGTTTACTGTCAGGTTTAGAAGTTGGCACAGTGCTATCCTTGTGTCTCTTTGCAAACCCTGTCTTGCACTGTGACAGGATCACAAAACAGGCCATGCTAAATGATGAGGGACCTAAAAGAAAATACATTTCATTCTAAAAGATAGACATTTCAAAGATGCAGGTGCGAAACAGTAGTTCAATTGGGGAACTACAGCCTATCAAAAATAAACATGTAATATACAACATGACTTGTCATTTGCAGCTTGTTAGCTCAATTGTTAGAGTATTTACATCACAAAGGTTTTTGGATAAAAGCATCTGCCAAATGCATGGAAGTAAAATATTATACATGTGATCTTTTTATTTGATTATCACGTTTCTCCTTCTTTCATAAAACACAAAAGACACTTTCACATCTATTTAAAAGTAAATGAGGAATGAATGAGAAACAACATTATTTGTTCATGAATAGCAGTAAATGATGTACTTGTATAACTTCATTTGGACCTGTTTTGTGATTAAAATCTTAAAAAGTTATGGAGCTTGCCACCACGGTCTTCATTAACTTCTATTTTATGAAGAAAAGTGCCCAAGAACAAATTAAAGTGATGCATGTTTGGGTTGATAACAGGGTGATCAAATTTTCCAGTGAATTATACCTTTAAGCATCAGATTTGATTGTGAAACTGTAGCACTAAAAAAAAACGTTTTTACTGGAAAGTTAAAATAATAAAAATTCTAATAATAACTCTAGACTTTAATACAGGTTCACAAATTCATCTAAGATTAGGTTCATCCAGAACTTAATTAAACTTATATATCTGCATACAAGCTGAAAATGAAGCCTTATACTTTTAGATTAAAACGTAATACTTTAGCTTTAAATTTGACAGGCTATTTATTTGTACTTTTTCATTAAAGCCCTGAAAGAACACTAAAAAATGACATTTAAAAAAACTGCATAATCTTTTTGATGCGTACTCAAGCTTGCAAAATTGGGCAGTTTTTTCAGCACGCTCGCTTACATTTGACACCCCATAGTGAAGCTTTTCTTCGCACAGTTATATCAGTGCTATCAGATGTCATAATCCTGCAGATGATGAGTGATACATGTGGTAAGAGCCAGAAACGGGGCCTCTTCTTGCCTTAGGAAACCATTAGCACAGACATCTTTGCAGAAATCAGATATCTTTGGATTATATGTGCTGTTCTTTCATCTCTGCTCTTTTTACTGTCATAGCGTCCAGGCTTTGGGCATTAGCCAATTAGCAATAGCCTCCACACAAGTCAGCTATGAATATCAATGCAGAGCAGAAGATAAGAGGCTATAGTTGATGTAGTGCTATTGTTTTAGGCTATTTGGTTGCTGTAAAAGGGTTGTGATAGCAGACACTTGGCCTCCGTTATGTGTTGTTGTCAATGCAGGGCATGAAGATCTCCAGAGGCCACAAGCTTAGAACTTTGGAAACCTTTTTAATGCAGAGATGCTGTTTTCATCAATCAATAGACCACAATCTTGGCCACCTTCAAATTCTATTCCCTTTGCTTCCTCCACATCAGGTTTGATCTTATCTGAGGGATTTTTCTCATCATTGGTGTCAGATCATTCAGAGATCTCAATACAGTGAAACCCAATATAAGTATCTAGAAAGCAAAAAAATGACTACTGCCCTGAGGAAAAATATCATTGGTTTACAGATGGACTTACATTTTGATGTTGTGTAGTAAAACTAAGAATGCTTGGAGCCAATTGAGACAGAGATATGACAGATCATTAGTTATGCAAGATATGCAAATTACACAATCAGAATTTAAATGTACAGTTATTCATTTGGCAGATACTTTTATCCTAAATGACTTACAATGAATTCAGTGTATACATTTTTTTTATCAGTACTTGCATTCACTGTCATCAAACCCACAACCTTTGCACTGCTAAGACAATGCTCTACCAGTTGAGCGAGGCTGTAAATTGCTCAACTGTCTGTATCTCACCTGCAGCTCTACTGGCTAAACTAGCTAAATTTAACCCTAGACCAGAACAAAATAAATGTGATCTTTGTACAGCTGCCTGTAGTACAGTTTATATTGTTATGTCACAAACAAACACCCACAAAATCCCTGTAGGGCAAGTTTGTTCACTCAATAACTGTCTTGGCAAATGCCCCTGGGCAGCTTTCCCTGCCCACAACCTCACTGATTTGAAAGTGATAGACATGTTTTTTTTAGGAATTGAGGTATTCGAAGAGGTGAGTGAGGATCTGCCTTGTACCTTCACCCACTCCACTCAGTAAGACAGATTCACTGGCTCCATCTCCAACCTCAAAACCCATCGCTCCCTCTCATCCTGTCAGCCTGTGGCCTCTACCCTGGGTCCTCTTTCCCTTGACTCCACCAGAAACCATTATGCTGACGGTTCGCCCATCTCCCTTTTCCCTCAGGCTTCACCTTCATTAGATGTCATCTAAATTTTCCACCATGGCTCCTCCCTCATCTTGTCCCAGGGGCCTTGTCCTGGCTGGTCTCTGGAACAACACCTGACTCCTCCTGTTCCTAGCTTCCCCATGGCTTCTCCCTGCCATTTATATGTCTATTGACTGTTTTTTTCTACTGTGCTTCCTTGCCTTCCCCTTCTCTCCTCTGTTGGAAAGTCTATGATGTGTCTTCCTGGAAGGGGATGAACTTTTACATGTGTATTGTGTTTCTTTGTTTATAGTTCAGTCCTGTGTGACCTAGTTTCCCCATGTTAGTCTCATTTAGTTCACCTGTTCTCAATTAACAATTAGTTACTTGTTTGCTCTCATATTTATTCTTGTGTTGCTTAGTTCTTGTGCCCTGTCTCACCTCAATGTTAAGGTTTACATTAAAATTCTGTGTCTTTTATGAATTAACCTTCCTGTTATGTTAAATTTTAGCACTATATAATGCCTGTGATCATATTAACCCCACAAATGTTTTATTATATGATGAATTTATAAATGTAATTTTTTATGTTTTACTTTGTATGTATTTATTATAGATGTATGTATCTATGTACATTTGATAGTTATCTGTATTGTTCCTGCAGGAACCACAAGAACATGTTGATTCTGATGTTTTAAAAGCATGGGAAACAATACATACTTTTTATATTTATTATTAATAATATTAAGCTTTATACTACAAGCACCTGTGACAATAGACATGAAAGTATATTTATTTTAAAAAGTTTACAAAACTGTCAACAGTGGTGTCATGAATTTTGTTTTTTATCTTAAGTCTCACCAGAATTCTGTGTTTTTTAGATGTTCATCTCCATATTAAGGGAACAGTTTGAATATTTCGTCAACCATTATTACTCTCATGTTATTTTGAACCCATGTAGCTTTCTCTGTTCTGTGGAACACAAAAGAAAGTTTTACAGAGTTGCTCTTTTTGAAATTACAACTAATGGAGATGTAGGATTCTGTGTAAGCAATAAATCATGACAGACATTTGATTTTTGTGTGAACTGTTTCTATATAAGTTGCTTAAGGGAACTTTCCTTTTACCTGAAATTTGTTGTCTTCCCCTCAGACAGTCTCTTACATCAAGACTTGATAAAAGAAGAACAACTGCATTTTGGCTCTAAAAATATTTTTTCTACAGGGACTCATTTGTAGTTTATGTATTTATTTTTGGGACATTGTTTCTCAGTGTGAAACCTTGTATTTGCAAAGGTGCTGACCTTGTTTGGATGAGTTTACAATGCTTGAGGTTGTTTCAATTTGGATGAGTCTAATTGTTTAATGATGTTAGAGGCTTGCTAATTGAATACCCAATGTTCCTGCATCACTGTGTGTGTTGTGAAAGTTCCCGTGGAAACTGGTGCTGAATTAGCCCTGATGAACTTGGTCTTATCAGACATCTAGCAGTCAGAAAATGACCCTCACAAGTCCTTTTTTGAAACAACATTATGTATGCCAAGGATGGTGAGGAATGTCTCCAACCGAAAGTTCCCTCAAGCAATCAGCATAATCTAGGTGATCAGCCCCCATGTATCGTGTTTAAATGAGGGTAGAATCTGTCAAACGTCTTGGGAAATACCAGAATTTCAGCTCATATTTAGTTAAACCACCACAATCCTGTTTAGCAGCGTTTAAACAGCTGCAGCCTTCAACTGCTCAATGCAGGTGACATTCCCACTGAGCAACAATATATATGTTGAAATAGCCAACATGGAACAAAATGTGCTTACATGTTTATACTGGAGACTCAGTTACCTGTTTTTCTGACATTGTGCAGCAGAAACCCACCATGTTTACCTGTGTTTGACAAAATCAAACTCTGATCTCCATTTTGCCAAAACCACCAGGGAACATCCATCTGTGGCAGCACAGACATCCGTCAGCGGCTAACACCATTAACACCGCCTCGCTCAAATAAACACCAGAGGATTGGCTCAGCACTCCCTGACCCTCATCCAATAATCATTAAGGCTTTTTTTACTTTGCCTCCCAGCTTCATTGTGGTTTCCAGGTACTAAATGAGGGCCGGCTATTGTATGGCAAATAATGTCCTAGACAGCGCGTTCTTTGTAGCTCTGAGGATGGTCTCGGGCTGTATTGTGTTGTATGTAAATGATAATCTCTATGGCATCTCTTTTGTTGGCGCTGCTGTATTTAACGGAGATTATTTGAAATTGTCTCCCAGAGGCAGCGCTTGTGAGTCTGTATCAAATTCACAGTGAGGTCAGTGAGGGAGGAAAGATGGAGTGATTGATAAAGTAGCCAAGCGTTGGATGTTTTATGGAGATTCGCAGTCGTGCGTGGCTTAATCGGTGGATGATCCTGCTATTACCATCAAGTCCGTTTCACAATGTTTAGCCTCCTCTGTCTCGCACAGCTGCGTTGTGTGTAATTTGCACAAAAAGCATGTTTGGCACATTGGCTGGCATACACACACACACAAATAATGTGTTGGCTGATTAGATGCATACTACATTAATGACTATTATTCTTGCTGTTCCTCCCATGGCCTTTGTTTGAGTTTATGTTGGGATTTGCTTCTCTGTTTTTTCAATGCAACAATGGCTTAGATTAATGACATAAATTAAGTAACAAAAGGCAAATTTAATCTGCTAAGGATAGGGTAAGAAAACAAGGCAGGGAGAAACGCAACGCAACCCACAAGAAAACAAATAATTAATGTTGCGCAAAGAGTGACGGCACCAATTCACCGTGCTGTTTTATTCGCCAGCCACAGAGACATGCAGAAGCTGTAAGGGCGCAGAACAGAGCGGGTGACAACCAGTAGTTTCATTGTGACTGGAGCTTTGGCTCTGCAGCCACTGGGCTAACTGCTCCATTAATCATCCACACAAGCGCTGCACATCACCCCCCAAAATGCACAGCAGCAAAAAGGCAGGCATTTGTCCCAAAGTGCTTCTAAGAGGGAATTGTAACTTGTTTACCCTGTGTCTTTGCTAGGACTTCAATTAAATAGCTCTATCTAAATGGCTTAACGTTACATATATTGCTAAGGCAAGCAAAGCCAATTATAGAGTAATTTTAACAACTCCACACTTCTGATTGGATAGATGGATGAATGGATGGAACGGTTTTCTTATTTTTTACTTTGCTGAAAAATACATTTGGTTTTTTTTTTAGATAGATTAGGTTATATAATATTTATGTAACAGGGTGCCCCATTTTACTCAAAACATAGCAGAGCCTGCTGTTATCTAGACTCAAGTTCAAACGGTTCAAGTATGTGAACCATGAGACAATCAACTAAGAATAACCCCTGCAGAAACTGCCTCATGTTGAAAGCATTTATATTGCATAAACGTTGAGTGATGACAGACCAATTACATCATAATTGAATTTAAGGCTTATTGTCCGTGAGGCACAGAAAGCTTGGGCTAATGGCTTTTATTTAACTGACAGGCAGCATTCATGTACTCAACACAGCATTCCAAACATCTCCAACATTCCTCAACGCTCCGATGTTTAGACACTGGAATGCAAGTAATATGGGCCTGATAATTATCAACATAACTTTAGGTCTGATGATTTTTAAACTACGTACAGCTGAACCCTTTCATTTGTGCTAACAGATGATAATAGCAGACATCCACACAAAAGAAAGTACTTCAGACAACTTTTTTAACAGCATATCCCCTTGTAAACATTTATTTCAAGGTCATGTCAATTGAAAGTAATGTTTTCTTTTTGGAGACTGAGGTATTTTGTCACAATTTAGTAAGTCTAGCTCAGAGTTTTTCATGAAAACAGGCCTTTAAAAAAGTAAAACCTGCTAAAATACACTTTTGTGTCAGGACACAGATGAGTCCACTTTTTCCTAACCTGACCTCCCCCTGAAAAGGGAAATGTGGTTACTGAGATAAGAAGCCTTATAAAACTAGCCTCAGTCGCTCACATTTTAAAGGTGGCCCTGACAGAAACCAGCACACTCTTTGACACAATGTAAAACAGCAAGGGTTAACTATAACTGTAACTTTTCCCTCTCGTCTGTCATTCTTTTTCCTGGTCTTTTTCATGAGCACATGATGAAAGAATGTGCGGAATGTCAGTGAGCGTGGCGCCAGCAGCGTTTACAGTAGCACCGGCCGCTGAGAACTGGCCTGGAAACTGAATTCTCTTTACTGTGTTTGGGGAAATTACAACCTTTTTCCATATAAAGAAATGCATTCCACAGCCTCAGTGGCAAACAAAAACCCTCGCTTCATAACGGGAGAGAATTAGAGACAGAGACAAGATTAATGGGAAAACACATTCCTGAATTTGGGACGTATGCACATGAAAGTATACAGTCACAAGAAAAGGCTTTGAATTGGATCAGTATCAGTATTTGGTGATATGACTTTACACTTTAAGTGCACACAGAGGTCAAGTTGTGATGGGGATAGGTCTGAACTGTGAATGATAAGGAATGTTATATTTCAGCAATATATTATGAAAAACACTATACTCACAACTGTAGTCACTATATTGTGGATATAATCAAAGGCTTTAAGGATTGAGTTTTAATCAAAGGCATTTTATTGAAAAATGATAGAGGCATAATCTGCTCTTGCTTCTACCTGTGTGGGGCATTGTTATTAAGAAAACAGTTTTTTGTTCCATGACTGACTTAAATTAAATAAAAGTTATTAAAAGTGTATGCAACAAAAATTAGCTGGAGCAATTTAAGCTTAATAATTCGTAGCACAACAATACATCTTAAATATGTTTTAATTAAGATTATCTTCAACCAAAGAGTTTTTGTTGTACAGTCTCAGCTTCAGACCTCATACTCACAGACATTGACTGAACATTCTAATGGCACACTTTACTGGAAACACTTCAAGAGTTTCAAAGTTGTCATCTGATTGGTTGAACGCTACAGCATGTCTGGGAGATGTGTGTGTTGCATTATTTTAATGGTCCATCTGGAAACCTGACGTTGAACAAAGCAAATTGTGATTGATCACTTTACATGTTGGTCAAACTGCCTCTTGGGTGGTTCCATGCCAATGAAAGCTGCGATGGTGTCCAGACATTCTGCCATAAGCCTGAAGAGCTGGCTAAGTGAGACTATGTACTGCAACACAGTAAATATACAGTAATGATGTGAACAGGTGTTTCAAGACATTCCTGTTATATTGTATCGTTCAGCATTGTTGCAAAGCTGTATTGACCAATCAGAATCCAGGATCAAAATAATCTAATAACGTGTGCTTTGTAACTAAAAAAACAGCTTTGCCCTACAGCAAAACATTGTAACTTATTACGTTCCTCAGAGCGTATTTGCAGTCAATGAGTCTGTTAGTTAGCAATCTGTTACGGCTAAGACAAATACTATGAGATGCCACAGTGCTCGAAATGAGACTGAGATCAAATACATAAAGGTGCCCATTTCATAAATAGCTACAAGGTTAACTATTATGCTATGTGAAATTCAGGGTGCTAAATCCAAAGTCGCCCCTCTGGTAATGCGTGCCACTCTATCTGAGACATGGATAGTGCTTCATTGAGATACTCCAGAAGAAGATTAAATTGAATTTTACGTTCTCTGCGAATAAAATTCAAATCACATTTTGCCATTATTTGATCTTTTCAAATTCACCAGTGGAAAATGTGTTTTCTTGCAAAAGGTAATTTTATACTGATGCCTCCATGGTCATGAAGTTCAATCTTGTGCAGCATTAGATTTTTTTTTAAATAAATGATATACTTCCCACCTGCTCCAGCTCAAACTGACATGCATAGAAAGCCATCTTTTAAAAAAGTCTTTATGCTGTTCTTATACTGAATATATTTTATGCTCTTTTAAATGCATATGACAAATTGATGCAATTTGCTGTTTATTGAAATTGCTGCAATTACTTAAAATGTAAACAAACAAAATAAGGAATGATGATAGTGAACTAATTAAAAATAATATAAACAGCAACAAAAATTTACATTTATGAATTTACATAAAATATAATTTAAGGGCTGTGACAAAAAAACAGATGCATGGCTTATGTTTGTCCTTCTTGTGTGTCTACAGTGCATTTTAAAAAGCATAAATGATGCTTAATACATGTAGGAGACTATTGTTGCAGAGTCACTCTAAAACTGAAGTACTCAGAAATAACCACTTTAAAGGACACTTTAAAGAGACACTACAAATGCTTGTTTGGACTGATGGACACCGCCAAGATTCCTTGCACTGCATCAGAACCTTATAGTGTAGTCTTGACTTTGTTACCATATCCTGCCTTCAGAATAAGTGCACATCAACATGACAGGAACTGTGAGTATTTAAATATGTGCACTTAGGGATGAGCTTGAGTAGCGCACGCTTGGCATTATCAGCTTTAGTCATGACATATTGTCAGATTCGCTAATAAAGGGTGTCATTATCCTCTTTTGGAGGGTATCGTATACACTCACAGTTTTAGATGTGACAATTCAGTGTCACATCAAAAATAAATCACTCGGATTTGAACTAATGCACCATCATTTCATTTCTGTGGTCCTCTTGGGTTAACCTTCTCAGAAACCACTCAGCAGAGCAGCAAAGCGTAAATGAGAGTTTGAAAGAAATAGAGGCACGGCGTTCATTCTTTCTTTATTGCGATGGACTGCTGCTCCGCGTTCCCTCTGTGATGTCTGATCCTTCCTGAAATCTGAGGGAATCAAAACAAGGCAAAGAGCTCAAGATATCTGTGGACCGAGTGACTGAAGTAAATGGAATGAGATGCTATTAAAGAAGTCACACGGGTTCAGTTTTTTTTTGGCTTAATGAACAGCGGCAACCAGACACAAACCCATAATCTCTAATGTGTTTGGACCCTCATAGCAAGCTTCACTGGGCAGCTATTCCATAATGATGCTGTTGCCCTGTCTTTTGCTATGTGCGCGGCACCGTGAAGTTTCACTACAATATGGACATAGATGATGTTTGTTTCTGGCCTGGTAAAGTCAAAGAGAGGGAGCTCATAATGTCTTGACTTAATTCACTTTACACGTCCCTCTAAAATACTTCTACATTTGTTTGAAGTATAACCTGGTTTTCAATTTTCACTCAAGGTCAAAAAACTGTTTTGACATTCTGATCTTTATTGTATTATCCATTACCCACTTTGTAACACCCATTATGCTCATTATTTATAGTAAAACCCATTTGTTCTCCAAACACACTAAAGAGTTTGTTTTTACAATATACTCTAAAGCACTTGTAACCATTCTGTTGAAAATGAATGGCTTACAGATAATATTTTGTTATTTTTCTGATGCCAAAGTGTATTTTCATTAATGTGTCTTTTTGTTTTTAATGTGTAAATGTTAACACATAAAAAAAATACATTCCATATAAAAATTGCTATCTGTTTTTTTTTGTGTTTTGATATTCCTGACATTACAAACATAGTAAAAAAAATTAGGAGATATTTTGTGTATTCTTGTTTAAACATTTAGGCAAAGACAACAAAAGGGTTAATATAGGCAGTCAATATTTTAAAGGTCTTTTAATGCAGTCTATAACTTCATAACTTCCACTAACACATGAACCGTGACACGCCATACTATAACATCCACAGTGCTGGTTCAGCATGTATATTTAATGTGCATCATTTTCTATTTATAGAGACTTGTTAAATGTCATATTCAAAACAGACAGAGTTCCCTGTTTGCTGGATAGTACATTGTAAAAGCAATATAATTAGACAAGTTCTCTTCATCAAACTGCCAAAGGCAGTTCAGTACATCTTTCTTCTATGTACCTGTTTAACCCTAAACAAGGTTTACATTTCACCAGCCTCATTTGTCCTCCCTGAAATAGGCTTACATTTTCATCGTTCGGTGCTCAGATAAGTCTTTATATAACATATTTAGGTTAGTTTAGTGGTTTGTGGTTATTTGAGAAAATCTTGTGTCATGTGTATGTGCATCATAGTGAGTGCATCATGGATTGGGCATTTTTTGGCTTGGCCTAAAACAGCAGTAGAAAAACACTGAAAGGCACCAGTTTACTGCATAAAAATGTTATTTGTAATATTAATTTAAATAAACAATTTATTTCACAAAGTAATATAATATTTTTTCCAAATGTGATTAACGAGCCTTTACACGCTTTAGCGGTATTTTTACTGGTAGAAGCCGGAACTACACCACAATGCGTATTTCTGCATTGACGCCCAGTTAAAAGTCGCCATTTTTTTATTATAACGCCATTCCATCTTTTTAAAAGTTGATAGAAAATGAAGTGTAATGTATAATAATGGGTTTATGGCGAGCAACGTATAAATAGTAACGTCAATATTAATAAAATATTAGATGTTTACCAGTGTCTGCATGGATCGCTTTTTTAAAAGCATGAAATGAGCTTATTTTTTCCCTGTCATATTTCATGTCAGAGCTGGTCATTTACTATAGAATGGCACACGCTTCATCCTCCGCAACCTTCTCAGAACCAATCAGCAACAGTGGCAATTGACCCGTTATTCACAGATTTTGTAGGCGGGTTTGGTCCGTTAACCTATTTGCATAATTCCTTTAGTGAATCAGGCACATAAACAGCTATCAATGAGTACCTTATTGGTCATCCTTATTGCGCTCTCTCACTGTCACTTCTTATTAAAGCTTATAGATTAAATATATATATATATATATATATTCTCTATGTTTCTGTATGTAAATCTCACTGCAACCCCTAAAAGTAAGTATTTGTGTTTCCTTATTTGGCCATCATGTTTCATTTTATTGTATAATATTTTGAATGAAATGTACTGAATAGTAGCATTTAATTAAGAAACTACATGAAGCATGTTTTGGTTTCCTTACAAACAGTTACAATGCATCTAAAGAAACCATAAGTGGCTTCTTCAGCCGGTGGAAATCTGTTCAGTTTGGCTCATATTAATAACTGTGTGTGGAGTGTTACAGTAAGATACAGTAATGCTGCTGATTGTTAGTCCCAGAAGAGCAGGTCACCTGACCTTCATGTGTGCATCACTGCGCACAACAGGGCTTGTGATGGCTGTGTTTGGATGTTGCACAAAGGTCTCCTGACACCCACAAAAACACACACTGATTAATATTTAAAGAGTTAAAAATTGGCAACCTTAGAATTGGTACCTTCAGAGTAGCAATTATACCCACATGTACTGTTTGTACAGCACACACACACACACACACACACGCATAACACACACGTTTACTTATCTAACTAAATGGAGATGGAGACATTCTGTATATTCCACATTTGTTTTTTACATAGCCAGTTATAAATACTATAACCTAATTCTAACCCATTCTAACCCCCCCACAAACACACATACCCACAAGCACTCTCACACACACAAACGCACTCACACACACATTTCACAGCAATAATGTCATTTTAGTCTCAATTTTCTGTGCAATGGGAGGTTGTTTTTCCTGCTAATTCTCCCTTTCAGGTGGGTCCCTAATGTGTTTTGATATGTTTTTTGTCATGATGTCATGAGATGCATGGGTGTGTGAGTGTTGAGCAGGTTTCGGACTCTGTCAGACGTGACACACATGAGTAATAAGGGCTGCTACGGTCGAGCTGTATGTGTGACCTTGTAGTGCATTTGAGTTGCGCTCATGCATAAATGCAGCCTCTCAGTTCTTTTGGACATCATTATCAAATGATGCACCTGCTACACAGGAATTATTTGTTAGATGTTACTCTGTCAGGTTACACATAAGTGTTATCTGTGTGGCTGAGAACAAACAGAGAACATTAGGCAAATTTGTTCTGCATCCTTTGTGTTGTTTAAACGCAATGTTTTTTTGCAATATTGTTCTTCATTTGAACTTTTAACTTTACACTTAATCACACGCATCCCAATGTTATGGAGAATTTATACCTTACATACTGTAAACACCTCCAGCGGTTGTGCTGTAATAATGTACAGCCAGATTTATCTTTATTTGAACTGAAAACATTGTGTGCATGCTATGGTCTTTAGGTTTTCCGAGGCTGCGAAAATGGTTTGTGTGCTGTGAAACTGTTATAAATTAACAGCGTGTTTGCAGTGAAAACAACTGCTAGTAGTGATAAAGCTACAAAAAATCATCAGTAGAAATAATTACAATATGTGCTGCCTGACACTAATGGCAGTAATAAAAATGGTGAAAGCCTTTGAGGATGAGGCTAAACCATAAGACATCAATTTGATGGTATTAAGGCACATTTCTGCAGAACTTAACACTAAGCACTAGGAAATGAGGGTAATAAAATGTGACTAAGTGCAAAGTCTTCCTGATCCAAACTGCATCTGCTGAAGATCATCATTATTTATCAGCTGCTGTAAACAGTTTATTTATTTAAGAAGGAGACGATTTATAAGTCATACAAACACTGGTGTCACTTTAATTAAAACTGGCAGAAAACAATCCAGGAGAATGTTATTGCTTACGGTTTCTCTTTATAGCCCAGAAAACAAAATGTTTTCAGTTCTCTGTAGCTATTAAAATTACAACAAATTGAACAATCGTTGATATACAGTAAGATATACAGTAAGATAAGATACAGTAATCGTGGTGTAAAATTATTATTAATTGCATTAGGGAGTTCATATATACCTGGGAGAACTATTTTATAACATAGCATCTTAGCATAACATAGTAGTTATGATTTTTTTTAACCAATCACCTGAGCTGTAAGTGTCATGTGACTGAATATTTATATCAGAATTGAAGTATTTTATTATATTAGATGTTTCACCAAACCATCAACCATAAAATTGTTGGAAGGCTCTTCAAAGCATGAAACAGGTTCATAATTTCCTTTTTAGCTGTCCTTCAAGACAGCTCAAGACAGCCATTATTGAAGAACCTGTGGTGTCACCAGCCTGTCCTCATTGTCAACATGTCAGGATATAATTGTCTATTGGCCCCAGAGTAACTGAACACATGCTAATTTGTTAAATACGACAACATGTTTTGTTCATCTTGGAACAAATACTCGATTGGAGAAACAGTTTCCTAACACAAACCCATTATCATAGCCTATGGTCAAACCAGAGGAAAATACCTCAGATTAATTTGGTTCCAGGATGTGGATGCAGGAACAAGTGGAACTTCAGATTAAGCCAAAGATTACCCATTTACGATATCATATCTCTGATAATTAGGTATTGAAAGCGTTTACAGAGAAAGATTTGAGATACAGCAATTTTCAATTTTGGTTTATGTATTTGTAATTATGAGCACAGTTTGAGACACCATTGAGATATCCCTTTTGAAACTCTAGAGAAACATCTTTACCTAGATCTTTTGCTATGTCTCCATTTGATCTCCATTTATTCTCATTACCCTCTATGAGAAACAATTGATAATGAACGAGATTTCTCTTTCATTCAGATTAAACATCTAATCAACAACGTTAAGCTCCACCAAAGCCTTGTCTCATGGGAAATGCTAGCCTATCAGTATTAAAAAAGACACACGCTCACACGTACGTACATGTACACACATGAAGTCTTGATTTATCAGCCTCAGAGTGTATCCGAGTAAATGTGGTTAGGTGATGGACCCGCAAGATCTGTTTCATGCAGAGGTGAGTCTGGATCCCAAGAGATAGATCTGAAGGAATTGTGATGAGGGAGAAAAAGAGAGAAAAAGAGGCCCGGTACAATACTTACTGCATCAACACTTCAGAAACCCTTTATCTCCTCACCCCCCTTTTGAATTACCACACAAAAAAGATAAATAGAGAGGCAGTGTTAGTTAAAAGATCATTGCCAGATCAAAGACCTTGACTGATGGACTCATCTAATTCGAATATAGTATAAAGCAATTACCACATTTAAAGCTAATGATGGGTTTTTAATGCAAACCTGCAGATAAATTGAAAGCAATACAGTGGTCCGAGATCAGGTTTTGGTAAGTGAATAGGAAACAGCGAGCAAAAATAAGAAATCACAGCATACATGCTGTAGCGAGACAGGAACTGCAGGACTGCGGAGAGCATGATTTTCTGCATGAAAAGAAAACCATAATGAATTCTCGAACGAATAAAATGAACGAACTTAAACTAGTGTGATGACGCATGATGCACTGGCCATCAGAGAAATATGAGAGCGAGGTTTAATAATGAAAATCAATTTATCTCACGAAGGGCCTATACGTCACTGTTACTCAG
>JBAJNP010008424.1:290-20307 GCA_036877545.1 Yasuhikotakia modesta
ACTAAAGATATACTTGTTCTGTTATAGCTCGTATGTTTGGCCTTTAAAGCAAGGCTTTTTGTAAATATTTCACAAACCCTCTTCATTTTTGACAGCAGGTAATTTTATTGTAATAGATGGGCTTAAAAATTCATTTTAAAGTATGGTTGATCTTAAAACAAGTTGACAGGTACCATTATTAATAGTACCATATAAATATCCCTGTGGAAACTGCGCCGTATTACGTATAACAAAAGTCACAGGGAGTCGCAATGCGCCCACTCACATTATGCTCAAGGTACTTCATTTTAAACATAACAGTAAGTTCTGAATATCAGATTTAGCCAATGACTAAGTCAACTGCAGCAGATGGGAAACCAACACCTAGTTTAACAATCCAGACTTTATAACTTATTTCGGAAAACGCGTAAAGGCAAAGCGATATTAACACGAGGGATAACGTGTCGTAGCCAAAGCGCCGACTATAGAATACGTAGTGTACGTAATATACGTTGTTGTCGTGGAAACAGAAACTTTCGTTCACGCTGTAAATATGCCAAAAGTTGCAAATCTGCGAGTGGTTTCTCTGGGCAAACTCCATGAAACAGCCAAAAAGGTCACACACAGACCAGAATAGCACTGCTACCTTTTCCCATTAAGTCCCAGACAGCATTCCTGGAGAAAATGATGTCATTTTACGGTGTCTCGGTGACTCAGGCATTTGGAAGATGGGAAACCAGGTGTTTTAACACGGACTGAATGGGACGTGTGGCTGTCAATAACATTCAACGCGTTCCCATGCCTTCACATATGAATAAGCACAAGGGAACGATGCATGTGCATATTGCAATGCATATTCTTAGTCAAAACAAATGGGCATTGAAACATAACATCAGTTCTTCTTTAGACCTGTCAGTGGTGGGTGTTTTTTAATGCAAGACAAAGCCAAAGGCCGTCAGGTCATGAGAGTTTAATGCCGTAATAAGAATCTCTGCTGTCAGTGTTAGTAAGTTACAGCACTGGTACTGAGAGCTGAGATTTTGGTCGTTTATACGACACAATTGATGCACAGCTCCATCTAGCGTTGATACAGCCCATTACAGTCTCCAGATTGGAAACAATAGTAAGAATCTCGTAGATTTAAAAGCTTATATACAAATGGTCTATTTAAAACATCGGAGTGTGCATTAACTGTATGGATTCAATGCAATGGCAAACTGTGAGACTCAGATAAAACTGTGTGTTTTAAGTGTTTATAACAATCCGTACGTGGTTATTTTTTACATAGGTGGTATAAAAACGTTCACCGCTATTCTGTCGTACCATTTACAGCCCGAAACGTTAAATTTGTTACTTTGTTAAATGCATCTTTTTAAAGGCACTGGAATGTATAAGGCCTGGAATATAACCAGCAAGATGAGGAGCCCTAGTAAGCAACTTATTGCATATTTGCAATGCAATAAAATAGGATAATTTCCCTGCAAACCACCACTATGAAAAATGTAGAGGTTTATTTTAAGACAAGTAAGAGAGCGTGTATATTAATTTTCGTATCAGCAGCAGTACAATGCGGCGTTTACGTTACGTTACGTGTTACGTTACGTATTTAGCAGACGCGTTTATACGAAGCGACGTACAACGTAAGAATATAGATATACTATATATATATATATATATATATATATTGCAATGGTAGATGTGATCGTCTTTTCACACTGTCTGTAGAAACTTAACACTAGGAGAAGTTTTAGACAAGATATGTTACATTTTTTATTTTGCGAAATTACGTCATATCATTTTTACGTCATATAATTACATCAGTTCTGAAAAGAATATTATCATAAATTAGTTGTTCTACGTAGAAAGATACGCGACGTAACGTGGACCGCGTGGCCTAATGGATAAGGCGTCTGACTTCGGATCAGAAGATTGAGGGTTCGAGTCCCTTCGTGGTCGCATTTTTCTGACGACACACACACAAATATTTATATATATGATAGACTTATGCTATCGTCTTATTTATAGATTTATATAACTGTTAGATTATATAACTGTTAAATTATTTAACTATTATCGTTGTCTATAGAGTTAGGATTATTACTCTGTATGAACACAACCGGTTCAACAGCAGAGTGGCGCAGCGGAAGCGTGCTGGGCCCATAACCCAGAGGTCGATGGATCGAAACCATCCTCTGCTAACTTTTATTTTTATATTGTAATTTAAACGAAGTGTCACGCAACGGCTAGCGTTTTTATTTAATGCACTTTTTTAAACTTTGCACTCCTTATTTACTTATCTTTATTTAAGTTATCTGAACCAACCCTTATACAACTTAATGGTTTTCTTATAGTGGTAATGGGTATAATATAATTGTATATATAATAGTTTTCTTATGGTTTTCTCAATGAAATATTGAATATATTGAGGTTTAAAGTTTTAGCATTGCACTTTTTAAATTAAACATCCATGTAGTTTTACAAATAAAACACCTTTAATCGTGTCAAAAAAAGTGTCAATATTAGTTATGTTAGAGTAAGAATTCACTTTAACAAAGAATTCATTTTTGACAAAAATGTCAGATGAAATCTTATAATTCCAAGGTAGCGATTTGCATAACCACAGTAGTAAATAATTCACACAGGGAAATAGCATTAATCTGTGCATTAAAAGAATGATCACAGCTGGAAAGAGTGGGAAAACAACAGTTATACCCCTTCATTTTTATTTTATTTTACAATGTTTCCTTAAAATCCTTTAGGAAAATGTTTAGTCAAAGTCCACTCGTCTCGCTTGCTTTGTTGAAGCGTTTATCTTCTTTTGTTTGAGTCTCACCAAATTCCTTTTCTCTAACCTGTACAAATACAGATGTTACAATACATATTAAATACACTTAAGCCAATATTGCATTTTAATATGTAGTAACAGCATTCAAACCTATGAGCTCTCAGGGCGATGTCTTCTGCTGATGGTTCGTGCGGTTGCTGACTAGCGTCGGTAATAATATCTGAGATTTTCTGCAGACAATCTTCTAAGTTTCTCTGTTGGCTTCTGCTAACCTCTGACGTCACTATCAACTCCCCTGCCTTATTCACACGCGTTGTGTTCTGCTGACACACGTATTGCAGCATCACACCACGTATAATTACAGATGTGCGCTTTTAGTATCATGCAAATTATTGTAGAATTAATGGAAAATGTTACTAGAACCTTTAAGAGAATCTCTCTCTTTACTTCGTCTGGAATCCATTGAGCTGTTTGCACGTGGAAACGAACCTCTGCTTTGGTATTGACTGCAATGGAATATAAAGAGATTAATATAACTATATGCTTTATGCAACGTCTGTATAACTACATTGATAATTCCCCTTATATAATAACCCTGTATTATATTTACCCTTGTTGACATGTTGACCCCCTGGTCCGCTGCTACGACTATAAGTTATCTTCAGTTTATCTGCAAGAATATTCTTTTAGTATATGAATATTAATGCAATACAAGTGACAATACAAAGTCTTAAGACAAATTCCAGACTTACCCACTGGAATGTGTGAAAGTCGATCGTCCTGGGATTTAAGACAATGTCAAGTTTAGGTTAGCAATGAAACAGAACAGGGGAAAATTATGCAGGTGAGTTATATAAAAATGTTTACCTGTGTTAAATCGGATGGTTTATTTGTGTTTGAATAACTATTGCCTATATGACGATTTTGTTGCAACGTTTTACTATTAAACACGTTAACGGAACGACGCCACAAATCAAACGAACAGGGACGTTGTAATAAACATAATCTTGACACTATGGACGCCGCCATGATGGAATTAAAGCGCCGTAAGAAACATCCGGGCGCATAAATGTGACGTATGCAACAGAAAGTTTTGTTGTGATTCTGATTGTGATTTTTTTGTCTTTTTTTATTTTATATTCCATTTTTGGTGTATTATGTTATTATTATTGTTATGGTGTCTGCCCTTTGGGATATGTAAATGCTTGATATTGTTTTGTTATTGCCTATTTTGTGTGTAAATTTTGTGTGATTCTTTTTCAATACAAAAAGAAAATAAATCTCTATTAAAGCGTTCATGCCTGACTTAGCTTATGCCTGACGTGTAAGAATAAAAGTACGCGTTGTCCTATTATGCCGCAGTCCAGATAGTTATTGTTATGTAATATTGTTAGTATATTGTTATTGGTGTTACACAGGGAACCAATAGGAAGGTCCCACCTGGATTCAGAGTCCAGAGTGCTAACCATTACACCATGGAACCCTTTCTGGCTTGCAACGTTTAACAATTGTCTACTATTATCTATTATACTAGATCTACTATATATCTATTATCTATCTACTACTATAAGCGCGATCAAACAGTGTTAAAAGCATTCATGATGAGATACGCATCATTATAATAAATGCACGTCATTTTACACACAAAATGTGAAGGTTTGACAACAAAATCATTCACCCCAGATGGGACTCGAACCCACAATCCCTGGCTTAGGAGGCCAGTGCCTTATCCATTAGGCCACTGGGGCACCAACAGCAGCGCTTCCTATTATATCTGCCTTAAACATAATATACACGTAATAATAATTACAATATCCATACTATTTTGTGGCTTTTAATAAACTTTATAATGCACGTTATTTGCTAAAAATAGCCACAGTGGCGTCATTTGCAAACGTAATAATAACGATGACATAAGCGACAAACATCATATAAAACCACAATATCATCAAAACTCCTGATCATTTAGTTTAAAAACATGACAAATCGTGGTTATTGCAATAGATTATAACACCCTTGGATCAATCCGTGTCTGTGGGTGAGACAGCAGGCAACATGCCAAGTTTATTTCCTGGCTGGAGAGACGATGATATTAAATGCCATGTACTAGCATTAGCATCCCACTGCTAGCCCTCTCATAGGCGGCTATGGGAATGCTGTCATTTAGTTAGGCTTATATATATTTACATCGTTTGGGTTGCACAGATAAAACCACGCATTATGAACTTACTACCGTCAAATCCCCACGGTAACGGATTGCTTTACGCTGGATTTAACCAGGATCACGGTAAAATTGACTATTTGCTAACGCCACCGATCGTAGCTACCGCTACGAATCACGCAGGCCGTCGATCTGTTACTTCTTTTCACGTTAAACACGTTTAGTTACACGTTTAGTTTAGTTTAGCTATAAGGGGTGTTGACATTGTTAACTTGTTGTTTTATGCAATGCGATCGGCAGGTTTAGCCAACAGAGATGAAGTCACACGAGTGTTTGTCTTTAAAGGGCTGAAGCCAGGATTGCTGTGATTGATTTTGTCAAATGTAATAAAATTTGCATGTTTAAGTAATAAAGCTACAGTGTTTTGCATTAAAATAAACACTGACATGTTGTTGCCAGGCTAACTCCCAGTGCTAGCTAGCGCCATAACTGTGGCTTGACTTACTGGTATATTGGTTTAGAATGAACATATTACGTGACATTATATATAATACGCAGTTATAAGTCAATGTTAAGTGAGATACAAATAACTGTTTTTCTTAAATAACTCATTCCTTCAATAACTCACACAGTGTGTCTACGTGTGTGTAAACGTATGTGTATGTTGTGTTGTACGTCATTGGGGACAAATCATTGTGTGCTACGTGCAAACGCAAACATGCATGTTAAATAAAGTCGATTAACCACATTTAAATACATTGTTATGACATGATGTTAGATCAAACAGGGTGGGAACTGCAGTCAGCCATACTGAAAATGTAATTGTGCAAATATCATTTTCCACCAGGATGTTTCGCATGTGGAATGGAAAATGGATTCAGGGTCTATAACACAGACCCCCTTAAAGAAAAGGAAAAACAGGGTGAGTCTACTTACTGCACACATGTCTGCATCTATAATGTATATATATATATATATACAAGCTACAGGCACGATATAGCACAAAATCACTACAGAATAAGTAATAATACAGTTGGAGATAATACAACAATTTAATAACCTTCAGATTTGTATATATGTTTGTTATTTATTCACCATTCATATTCACTCGATAGTGTCTCTGTCGGAGAGAATTACTACTTTGACTAAACTTTGTTAAACTTTGAGAATTTGTTTTGTTGTTGACTCTAAAATTGTTCTGTGTGCTCAGAGTTTCTGGAAGGAGGAATTGGATCCGTGGAAATGCTTTTCCGATGCAACTATCTCGCCCTTGTCGGAGGTGGAAAAAAACCCAAGTACCCTCCAAATAAAGGTTTAATTTTCTTAAGATTTATTAAATAACTTTATGACATCATTTGCTGAATATGTGAAATAAAATGTATTGAAATTTAAAGCACCAATACATGTGAGTCATGCTTTTACTGATTTATAATGTACTGGCAGATACTTGTACTTGTAAAAGCAATGTTGTTTGTGTTTTCCCTTCTTTATGTCAGTAATGATATGGGACGACCTGAAGAAAAAGACTGTGATAGAGATTGAATTTTCCACGGAGGTAAAAGCTGTTAAACTTAGGCGTGACAGGTATTCATTTCTCCTATATTTGTATTCATTCATTTTCGTAAGATTTTAATTTTGAAACTTTAAAACTGATCGGGGCTTGACTTTAATAATGAGAGATTTACGACCCAGTTGTTGGCTAAATCTGTTTTATGGCTTGTAAACTAAAAAACAAACATTACTTGTAAAGTATTTTTTCTGTAATGTATTAAACAGCATCTGACTTAAATGTCATTGTCTAGCCGGCTATTCAGAATGACTTTGGTAGATAAAAACAGGCTTCATATATTAACCACATAAAGCTTCACTCATGTTTTGTGTCATTTCTTTAAAGGCGTGTAACTGAAAAACGTATTATAATGAAAACGTGTTTTTCTGTGTTTTGTGGTTCCAGAATTGTGGTAGTCCTGGATTCTATGATTAAAGTATTTACATTTACACACAATCCTCATCAGTTGCATGTTTTTGAAACATGCTATAATCCTAAAGGTAGGGGTGCACAAAGTTTTGACTAAATTTCATGACTAGCCTTTAATTTTCTTGCACACTGAAGCTGTAAATCAGAATTGTACAGTCATTTTCAAAATAAGAGTTCTCTCTATTTATTCTGTTCTCCCCCTCTCTAATAATCTCTGCAGGTTTGTGCGTCTTGTGCCCAAACAGCAACAATTCATTGCTGGCGTTTCCCGCCACTCACTCTGGGCACGTCCAGATAGTAGACCTAGCAAGCACAGAGAAACCGCCTGTTGATATTCCAGCCCATGAGGGGGCGCTATGTTGCATCGCTCTCAACCTTCAGGGCACACGGATAGCAACAGCGTCTGAAAAAGTGAGTTCAGGTGGCCGTTGGGAACTTCTAAATATTTGGTTATTTGTTCGCTAACAAAGTGCACAGAATTAATAACAGAAACTTACGCCACAAGAGTTCTTATTGTTATCATTGTACAGCACTGCTTAATAGATAAAATAGGCCAAAGAATATTTCACTGATTGGTTATTAGATGTGTTAATACATGTAACTTTTCTCTATAGGGGACTCTGATCAGAATATTCGACACCTCAGCAGGTCATCTTATACAGGAGCTGAGAAGAGGGTCACAAACTGCCAATATATACTGGTAACCCATTTGATGCAATACCCGGTTCTGTTGCTACCATCAAGGAAAAGTGTGAGTCTCTACAACAGCGTGTCTGTCTTTCAGCATCAATTTCAATCAGGATGCGTCTCTTATCTGCGTATCAAGCGATCACGGGACGGTCCACATATTTGCCGCAGAGGATCCCAAAAGGAACAAACAGTCCAGGTCTGGGTAAAACAGCTAAAGAATTCGAGCAACAATTTTTAAGCAGGTATTGTTTAGTCTAAACCTTTTCGTCTTTCACACCTTGTGGTACCGCAGCTTGGCGTCCGCCGGGTTCCTTCCCAAGTATTTCAGCTCCAAATGGAGCTTCTCCAAGTTCCAGGTTCCGTCTGGTTCTCCGTGTGTCTGTGCCTTTGGAACGGAACCCAACGCTGTTATAGGTACAGTTGTGAAGTTTGTTTCGCTAACAATTAGCTAATCATTGCGGTACCGTGAGCATGTTTGTTGATGGATAGAGTGAATTCTGTTACAATGTAACTTGGTTTGAAGACTGTGCACACATTTAAACACAGGTAACCGTATGATGCACCAATTTGTTAATTGCTAACTGTTGAAAGTAACTCGGTCTCTTCCTCTCCCAGCTATTTGCGCAGACGGCAGCTACTACAAGTTTGTGTTCAACCAAAAAGGAGAGTGTTCACGCGACGTCTACGCCCAGTTCTTGGAAATGACCGACGAGAAGATTTGAGAGGAGAGACTTCACAAGTTTTATCTCCAAGTTAAGTGATGTCAAAGACTTGTGTGACATTAATACGACAAACTTGCTTTAACGGAGGTCACCGTGTCACTGGCTTGGAGGAGAGACCGACTGAAACCATTAGAGAACCATTTTTGAGATGATTGAAAAACTGTGGCCGCAGATTTCTGTGGTACTTCTTCAGAGTTCTGTGGTGTAAGAACTTTTGGGGTTTTTTTTGAAAGGGTAACTGTTTTTTTTATGTCTTCCATGGGATTTTTAAGCATCAGATGCCCTTGGCTAGGTAGCAGGAGCGATTTTCTTTGTCCAAGATTAACAAAACCTAATCTAAGGTTCCTTATCTGAGGCGGGTGTGTACAAGTGCACCATTCAAAGTATGTATTTACAAACTACTTGGTAGTGTGCTAGATATTGTTTTACTTACCGTACGAAGACACAATACCACAGATACTACATTGTATAGACCAGTATAACCAAAACATTATGGTGTAAATTCGCTTATTTCATGTGTTGCGTTTTTCTTTTTGTTTTCACAAGTGTTTATGACAAACTAAATCATTGTATTCTCAGTGGTCTGTAATAATTTAATGTAAGACACTGCTGTTGCATAAGAAACACACAAGATACACAACATATGGCCAAGACTTGGCCGAGGACTATGAATTTGTCCTATATATAGTCTACATTTATGATTATGTAATTGTTCAAAATACAAATACCTCTAAATTGTATGTTTCCAGCCCAGGGCTAATCAAAAATAAATGTATTGCTAACAGACAAGGTTATATGTAAGCATTTGATGTATACTAACTAGTAAACATGGTTGCAAATCGAAACATTGAACCATAACAAATCTGCTTTTAACCAAACAGCTGTACATTTTCTTTCCAGACGGATGCACTGGAATTTTAGGTGCCCCGTCTAATCGCCTGATCATGCTGTATTTTCCTGTCTCTTGTTTTTAATTTGAACCCTTATTTGAAAATTGTCTATAAGCTATTTTATTATAGGTTGTGTTTATAATCTGACTGTGAGGCCTGCAGGGATGCCCACAAAATTCAACAGCATATGACAAAATTAAAAGATTGTAAAATTGAAAGTGGTAAACCTTTATTTTAGTTGCCCCAGGCTGACACAAAGACATGCAAATGTAACACACACACACACACAGTATCGATTTGTAACGACTGGTAGTTATTGCCAATAATATTTTGCAGATCTAAGAAAATCCTAAAATGTTTTCTTAAGAACCACGATTGTTCTGCATTATTGCAAAGGCCACGTGTCTTTAATGGCACGTAAATACATCGAAAACACTTTAAATATACATGTTGCAGTCCAGAATGGTGGGGGATAAGGGTGGGGGCTATGGCATACTTTGGGATTCCTACAGGATGTTCAATTACGTCATGCAAGCATTACCAAGGCGACCAAAAATCTAATAGATTATCGGATCGTAGCAACATCAATGGCCTTCAGATGTTTATTGGAACATTTATTTCAATGTAATGTTGTTAAGATTGTATTGGGACGCCTTTAAATCGTATCACCCCCCCAAACTCTTCGCATCGCCAATCCTTCCCCTACAACACAACAATTACATGCGTGTCAGCCAGCCCGCGGCGCAACCAACCTCTACTAAACGACACGCTTGTGTTGTAATCGCTGATTGGCGGATTACGCGTGTCGCCTTCCAGAATCCAATCGCCATTGGTTACCCGCGCCGCCACTCACGCAAACCCCGCCTCCTCGGTTTGTTTGGTAGAGTTGATCCTTTTCTCATTCTCTCTGTAGCGGCTGTGGGTTGGAGCCGCTGTCCCCGGTCTGACACGTTCCTTCGTATTTATTTCTCATCATCCCGATTCGATCCCCCCACTAAATTTGTGCAGCCAAGCCTCCCGACCGACCACCAGCTGTCCGTTTCTTCATTTCGATCGTCTCAAATTAACGTCAAAGGAAATTCTTGCAAGAAGATGGCGGTGAGCGCGATGTCAGGGTCGGTTGTCGCCCGGCTCGAGGGCCGAGAATTCGAGTATCTGATGAAGAAGCGCTCGGTCACCATCGGTCGGAACTCGTCGCAGGGCTCCGTGGACGTGAGCATGGGCCACTCCAGCTTCATTTCGCGGAGGCACCTCGAGATCTTCTCCGCCGGCGAGGACGGAGCGGGCGGCGGAGATTTCTACCTGCGATGCCTCGGCAAAAACGGGGTGTTCGTGGACGGGGTGTTTCAAAGACGAGGGGCTCCTCCTCTGCAGCTTCCCCGCATGTAAGATCATCTTTGTTGGTAGAAAACGGCATCGCTTGCAGGGACGCGCGCGGATAAACGCGTTTACCGCGATCGTGCGCTTTACTTGTTTTGTTTCATGTAGCAGCACGTGTTGATCATGACAACCGCGTCTCGTGTTGCTTGCTAGCACCGCAACCTTCGATTAGCGCACCGGCTAACCGCTCGCCTCGGTCTGTTTACACAACAAATCGAGGCTGCATGGGTGCCGCAGACTTTAAACGCCGTTTGCACGCAGATCGATGAGATCCGAGCCGTTCTGCACACAATGAATAAATGGCTAAATTGTAAAAGGTCAGAAAGCAACTTATAAACTACATAGTGAGGTCATTGTGTTTGGGCACAGAGTGGTTCATATGTCTCTGATGTAATATAGGGAGTTTCTACGTATGTATGCATTTACAAACAAGTCAGTAAGCGTGCAAGACATTGTTTTATGGTGCATATGGGATCATTTTATGTGTTGCATTGATCCTTTGGTGTTTTATGGAATTTGGGATTATATTTATATACAATATATACACTTTTTGACACGTTTTTGACAGAGGACATGTATGAGTGTCACATTGAACTACAACTAGCTGTATATTTATTACACTATAACGCATGTAAAATGGTCTCTTAAATGTTGGCACACGGCTGGGTCATTGTTTGAGCGCATACAGTGGTTCACATGTCTCGGATTAAAAATATACATCTGTCATAATCAGGTCAAGCTGGTGCCCGTATATAAACCTAGTCTACTTCTGTGTTGGGCCGCTGGCAACCTACTTTGGTTATCCGTGGTGTAAAAACAAAGTACTTTCTAAACACACTTGACACAGGAAATAACGGCTGGTCATGTTTGTTTCCTTTTTAGGTGCACTTTTCGGTTTCCAAGCACAAATATCAAAATCACGTTCACCGCCCTGGCCAATGACAAGCGAGACCGCAGGAATCTTCCGGAGTCTCCCGTGAAAGCGGTCCAGCCCCAGATATCGCCGCTCACCATCAACATTCCCGACAACATCGCCCACCTGATGAGTCCACTTCCGTCTCCAACAGGTACAATCAGGTAAGCTGATTGGTCCGCTTGTCGTTCAGGGTGGGCGGGGTTTAAAGCAGTTTGTGTAATCCATTGAACCTAAAATGTCTTCAACGTTTTTTCTCAGTGCTGCCAACTCGTGTCCGTCTAGCCCCCGGGGGGCCGGTTTGTCCAGTTATAAGATGGGACGGGGTCTCACCGCTGATCTCATCAACGAAAACTCTCAGTCTGAAAATGACAAGGACGCATCAGGGGAGGACAGTCCAAAAGTATGGAGATATTTTAAAAATATATGCTAGTTTACATAGCAGCTGGCTTATTGCTAAGGTGAATTAGCATGTCTGTGGTATGTAGGAACGTCCTAGTAATGTCTTCTTGTCCCAAACAGGACGACTCCAAGCCTCCGTACTCGTACGCGCAGCTTATCGTCCAAGCGATCACAATGGCACCAGACAAACAGCTAACACTGAATGGAATATATACCCACATTACCAAGAATTATCCGTATTACAGGACGGCAGACAAGGGCTGGCAAGTGAGTGTCATTCAGCTATTGTTTGTTCGGCGTCTACAACCTGTTTCACAGGGTGCTTATTTATTTAGCCGTTTTTGTAGCAGTGTTTTATGTATTTGTTTGGTCATGGATCCAGATCAAACTGAGACTTTTTCGCACTGACTGTAGAAATGATGTTTAAAGCTCTGTTGAGTAATTTAAATGTGTTATTGGAGCTTTGCTAAAGTTTATTAGCTGCCAAGGCCATTATCAAGGTAGCCGAAAGGTTTAAAGGGTGTCCTAAAATGCGATTCCTCGTCGTATTTGATCATTTTAAAAACATAAAGAATAAAAACTATATGCAAATATGCTGTAACTTGCAGAATTTGAATCATTCTTCGTTTTTCAAAAACAGCATCTGTTAAAACAGCTGCAAAATGAACTCGTTCCAATTTTTGATGTTAGATGAATGTGCTAGCCCACTTTTACATGATGGTTAATATTGGGTGACAAAAAAAGTGATTTTCCTTGTCTCACATATGAAAATGTAACTCCAATGTAATGAAGACACTGTATAGGTCAAATTATTGTTAAACGCAAGGATATCTAATTGTTGAGATGATGCAATCTGGACCAGTAGGTGGTGCTGTGATAAAACTGTGATACAGGTTATGCATGTGATTAAATGTGACTGTTGTTGCTGCCGCCATAGGGTTTGAGTTAGAGACCCCAAATTTGAGACGGTAACATTTCAGACTGCTCACTGCTAACTGTAGACCTACAGTCCTATTAATAATAATCCTTAGAAATACAGTTAAAGCACTTTTTGCCCAGACCTTTAATAAATGCATAATAAATAATGTATGAAATGACTTCCAAGCTTGCAAGGGGTTTAAAATTCAGCTGATATCATTGTGCTGAATAGTTTCCACGAGTCATTGAATATGCCATTATTGAGACAGTAGGACACGGAGGTTAATTCAACGTTATTTCAATGTTGTAATCATGTTGGTGGTACAATCTAATGTTTTCGTTTTGTTTCCTTCCAGAACTCAATTCGTCATAATTTGTCTCTAAACCGCTATTTTATCAAAGTACCCCGATCACAAGAGGAGCCGGGTAAGGGGTCTTTCTGGAGGATAGACCCCTCATCCGAAGGCAAGCTTATCGAACAGGCTTTCCGCAAACGCAGGCCACGCGGCGTCCCCTGTTTTCGGACCCCGCTTGGCCCTCTGTCTTCAAGGTGAATTTTGGTTGGTTTTTGTACCATGTTCTATTAGAATGTCTTTAAATAGTTGGGTTACACACTTTTACTTGACAAATAATGGACTGCAATTTTTTTCATACAGTTTCTTCATGTCGTTTTTTATATTTGCCTCTCAGGAGTGCCCCAGCGTCACCCAACCACACCGGGGCACTGTCAGCCCATTCCAGTGGCGTACAGACACCGGATAGCTTATCACGAGAAGGCTCGCCTGTTCCCATGGACCCAGAACCTGCACTGGCCTCCGCTCCAGCTGTCCAGCCCAAACTAGCAGTTATACAGGAGGCTTGCTTTGCACAAAATGCACCAGGTAAGATGCTGGTGGTCCATGTGCGTTGCCTTGAAGCGTAAGCGTACATGCGGTCCTGAATGTTGACAATTTACTTGAAGCATGTTAACTTAACATAAAAAATAACATTGACCACCTGCAACCAATTAGAAAGTAGCAGATTGTTATTTATGATCGTGATGTGACTGATGTAATGTTTTTTTTTTAAAAATGCCTTTTTTGGGACGTTTGTCTATTTATGGGAGGTTATGTAAATATATAGAAACAAACAAAATCATGAGATTACAAAGCAAAAATGTGTCCGTTTCCCTAACATCAATTTCCACTTGTAAATTTGAGTTAGTGTTGGTGTTTGTGTGGTAAACTTGTAAATGTTTCCGACATGACTGAAATGCATAATAATGCCTAGGGCTGCTTAAAAATACTTATTTGTTTAGTACAAAATAAGACAGACAACTACACCACAGACTGCAGTGAGAAATTAGACTATAGATTGCATAAAAGGTCATAAAATATATGTTTGTCTTGCAGCACAGTTGTGTTCTTGAATGCTTTTTCAGCACCGGCAACCTTCAAGTACATTTGAAGCTAATTTTTTTAAGCTAACCTACATTTCCACGCAGGTTCGCCCATCAACACCCAGCCAGTTCTCATCACAGTCCAGCACCAGCTACCGCAAACCATCAAACCGGTGACCTACGCCGTCGCCACGCCGGTGTCAAATCCCGCCTCCCAGCCGTCCGTCATGCAGACGGTCCACGTGGTGCATCAGATCCCGGCCGTGTCTGTTGCCACGGTAACCGGCATTTCCACGGCCAGCGTGCGCGCGGTTGAGGCCCAGGCTGTGGTAACTCAGTCTGTGACCCGAAAGGTTGAGCCACACGAGAACGGGGACCACCAGGAGGTCAAAGGTCAGGATGCCTAAAATGTGGAATTCGGAAGGGAAACTGTTTTAATGGCATCTCCTGGTTTTAATACGGTGTGTTTGTTTCCTCAGTGAAAGTGGAACCGGTTCCCGCCATCACGGCCGCTTCTATAGGAGGAACCAGTCGAATACTTCAAACGTCTCATTCCACCCCCATACAGACAGTTACTATAGTGCAACAAGCACCGCTAGGCCAACATCAACTCCCAGTCAAGGCAATCTCACAGAACGGGACTCACGTGGTGGCTGCCATCCAAGGATCTGGAAACACGGGTGAGGATATAAGTTGCTTAATGTTTTGTTGGATTCTTGCAGTATTCTCAATGCAGGAATTTAACCCTTTAGACCAGGGATTCCCAATGTAGGAGTGTATAATATCATAGGTACCTTTTTAAACAACTGAGCAAGTTGGGGGATGGTTTGAAATGGTCAAAGTGGGGTCCAGGAACCAAATTTCATAGCCAGGGTGTCTGTAAAATAACATGCTATAAATGCTAACATTGTGCAGCAGATTTGGAACACTTCAAGGAATATTACATTTCTCCCAATTTTAACGTTAGGGTTTATTTGAACTGTGCTTGTCTCTTTAGAACAGCTATATCAGTTTAAAATGTCTAAGGTATATAACCCAATGTTACCCTTTGTCCCGCACACCAGCGAGTCCTCTCCACTTGCTAGCGACTCACGCCTCAGCCTCGGCGTCCCTGCCCACCAAACGGCCGAACGGAGACCAGGCAGAGAAGCCCGACCCCAAAAAGGCCAAGATGGAAGAGGGAGGAGACACGGGAGCCGCCCCCATCACGGCAGAGAGGGACAAGCAGACGCCCGCCACCGATTAGGGCGGCCATGTCGTGACCTTTGACCTACACCCCTTTTTTGTTTCTCCCCACCTGCAACATCCACATCAGTCCAAGGTGCCAAACAGTGAGGTGACCCGACGGAGCAACGCTCTGATTTTTTTTTTGGGCGGAGCGACGCAGCGATTAGCATCGGAGAAAATTGTGACACTCCTACAACGTGGAGGAGAAAATAAAACATACTGTTTGTACTGAATAGATAACAATTGAAAGGTTAACGGAAGGCTGGAAAAGGGCCTTTTACGCGAATAGGAAAATACTCACAGATATATGTACACATATATTAATATAGTCTACTTGAAGTTAAGAAACTAAATGTATTTTAGATCCTACACGGTTGAGTCCCAGTGAGAAGTAAATAGAGAACGGTGTGTGTGCGCAAACAGGCAACCCTTTTGTGTTATTTCAACAAACGACAGGCCAATGACTTCTGTAACACGCATGCCAAATGTGTGGTCTGCATTACCCCTGTTCCCCAGTCAGAGGTCATAAACGCATTGTGAAACATTCAGATAGGTCAGATTGCCAAAAATATTCGACGGATTAGCTCTTAAAAATGTGAACCTGCTTATTTCAGCTTGATGTTTATCAACGGAAAATAGGAAGATTTCTCGTCGGGAAAGGAAAATGTGTTTTTTTTGTTTTTGTATCATGGCAGCTAGCTACCATGTCCGTCTGCCTAATGCCGTCTTTAGTAGATGCAGTATTTTGTCGTACCTTACAAACCTTTTCCTGCGTGTTTGTTTTCTGAGGCGCCGATACTTAACAAAAACAGGCAGCGCAGAAAAATGGGGTCATTCTGCAATTTTCTTTAGAATTTGTTTTTGTTTCACAAGGTTTTTTGGACTTGTGGTCACAGAAATGAATGTAGCTTTTTTCTTTTCGTTTTCGAAAACACTATCGAGGGTTTGTTGTTTGCCATTACATGAATCAAAACCGTTTACTCGCATCCTCCTCGTTTCATATTTTAAACAGTAACCGATGAAATATGAAATATTTCCAGTTGTACTTTACAATTTATCAGTTTGCATGAACGTGTTGAAAAAATGTGCTGTACCTGTTTTCCTGAAAAGGAATCGCGGATGACGAAAGATAAAAAGTAGTATTTTATACAATTGGGATCATTACTGCACTTTTTCTTATCTCCCCATTGTTTTTTTTCTCCCTTTATATACAATGTCGTTGGCTGTGTTTGTTAACTTTGTGTTAAAGTTGTCTCTCTGCCTGTTAATATTATTTTATTCTGTTTAAACAACTGAAAAATCTACACGGATAGTACATGTTCCACAAGGAAAAATTTGATGTTGTTTCGCTTCAGTGCGTATATGCATTTTTTTATAAATTAAATTAAAACTATAATTTCTGTTCTGTATTTTTGACTGCCGCTCATTCAGTTTTGTGTGTTTTTATGACACTGGACAAAATCACACGATGAAGAAAGTGTGGATCATGTTTTAGACAAATTAGACTGGTTACTGTCAGTCAATGTTTGTTTATTTGTGGCATACTGATATTCAAGAATTTAAAAGGTAAAAAAACATCCTTGGAGTCCAAAGCGAAAACTTAGAAAGCAACGCTGCAGATGTCTACATGCAAACCTTAAATTTGTTATGGACTCTTATGTGGTTTGATAGTGTAAATTTGGGGTGATACAGTATCAATAGTAGTTGGTTTCAGGGACACTATAGTAAAGTCACTATTCTAAAACACTCCTTTGTTGACTCCTTAAGACATCTTTACAAGGTGTGGTTGACACTATTGTAGCTCCATATGAATTATTCACTAAATCTATTACTTGTATACTTTCAGGCCGGGTCAGATTCACTAGAAGTGTCTGTAATTCCTGTTTTGACATAACAAAAGCCGCAACGGCTCGTATTGTTAAACAGAAGGGCGTGACACGACTTGTTATTCATTGTCGCTGTTGCAGAAGTTTTGTAGGGATAAAATGTCTTTCCAGTGTGTATACATACCCACCTTAGCATTAAGGATTATAAAGATCAGTTAATAGTTATTAATATGAAGGATGAACTGAAATGTACTAAATAACACGTACAAGTACACGTACAAGACTGGTATTATATTACATCGCTGGAAGCTAATAAGACGCAGAAGATGAACTGAACTGAAATGTACTAAATAACACGTACAAGTACAAGACTGGTATTATATTACATCGCTGGAAGGTAATAAGAGGCAGCTCAGGTTATTACTGACACGTGAGGTGTTGGTTGGAAATTTGACCTTGGGAACCACACAGGTTGTCTGTTCTTGACAACAATGATTTAGTAACAACCTTATTTCTTAATGCATCTGTTATACTTACAGGAATCTGGAAAACAAGGTTGGCTAACGGTGACACTGTCTATATGAGACGTGTATATTATACATGTAAAAGTAATAATACAAATGGTATTTCGGGAATATTTCCCCAATTCAAGTTTGACATGAAGCTGATAATGTATACATGTTATATCACAGCAGTAATGGCCAGCAGTCGCGGAAAACGGGTGTGATGACTTGAACCGGTTGTTAAACCGCTGCCAACAAACTTGGGATCCTGGCTGCTTTACAGGAGTAAAGACTTTGAACTTTCCTCAGCGTTGTTTGTTAAGTTCAATTGCATAAGACTTGAAAGTATGCATATCATTAATATTGTAAAGTGATTTATAAGCCAAGAAGCCAGAATTAATGGGGTGAACAGAAGTTTTAAGGACTATTTTTCCAGTTTATATTTAATAAATATAAAAATATTCTTTCTTTGTCCTCCTCTATTATTTATTTTTGCTTCTGGATTGTTTACAGATGAAACTATAAACAATAATATATAAGTACAATGTATTATACACATGTACTAGAAATCACATCTATAGATCTGCGATGTATTAGAATGAGTTAAACAGTTTCCAGATTGTAGCAAACTTGAAAAAATGAATCATGGAAAAGGAAAATCATGGAAACTTTTGGAAAAGTTTATCTGATAAAGACAAAGACACACAACAGATCAGAATCAGAAATGTCTGAAAAGTTATATTTTTGTCATTACAACTAACAAACACAAACAAACAAACAAACAGCAATAATATGTACAAGTGGTTTATAACAGTGATGAATCGCTTCCTTGTAACCAGTCCCAAACTGGTTTGGTTGAAACCAATTCAGTCCTTCTTGCGGTTTCTGCATCTTAGTCAGACTGTTAAAAACTGAAAACCAAAGTTCACATGAGAATAAGATTAATAAACAAGTTGAGTCATAATGCATATAAGACTGCAAGTTTCAAAGACCCAAACAGGAAAGTATGTCTCCTACACGTCTCCAGGACTTCTGCATTCACACGTATTTCAATGGCAATAAAGTAAATGTTTATCTTTCAATTGAAATGATATTTAACACCGATCACACAATGAAAAAGCTCAGGGGTAAATAGGTTAAACTAATATTAATAACAATGAATGAGATTCAACAGCAACTTCAACGTCGACGTTGTTGTCTCTCCATTCATGTTTATGGTTTATGCATTTTATCTGAAGCAAATTTCAGATTCAATACATTACGTTAAAATCATCCATAAATATTTTTTTATATTTTTTTACACTCTAACAAACTACAAACGTGTAAAAGTATGGAGTTAAACTATTCTTAATAGGCCAGTATTATTGCACTTGTATTAATGTAAATCCACACGTAAGCTATTAAACCCATAACGTAATACTCCTACAGGTTCATTTATTCCACACGTATATTTCTCTACACACCCAGTCAGAGAAATCGCTCTGGTTTTGCCTTCGCGTAACTTTGCAGTAACGTCTCGGAGTTTTTCTCCCGCTCCGGTGTCTCGCTTGCCGGTGCGTCAAAACTTCGGTCGTACGCGTCATTGACGCGCCCGATTTCGGAGTTTTCCCAAGTGATCTTAGTAGGAACATGTGGGGTCACGTCATCTTTCATTGACTTCTTACTGCTGTCCGTGCATTTGTTTCTGGCTCCCAGACTCTTCACTCTGCGTTTCGATATCCGTTTGGAGAGTTTGCGCGCCCAGTGCGCAAAGTTATCAAAAGTCACCGTGTCCGCATCCTCGGAAACTTTAATATTACCCGTGTACCACATGACCCACCAGACAAGACTTAGGAAAACTATTAACGAGCCAGTATAGATGAGAAAATCTCCGTAAAATCTTCCATCCAGGCGCAGATTGGCAAAAATACCCACCAAGAGGACCGCAAACCCGATTATGTCAAACGCAAGGCCGAGGACGAATAACGCAGCGCAACCCCCAATACACTTTGGGGCCATAACGATCCTGGGTCCATATATAACACCCGCAGACCATGAACTTCACGACTGACCCTCACGTATCTGACACCCGTAAATACACCTGTCGGCAGGACCGCCCTGCTTATGACGTCATTCTGAAGCCGCGTCAAGTGCGCCTGCGCTCTCTGACACGCGCGTTTGTTTTGAACTGCAACGCTTGTGTTATAATATTTTATATGTTTATATTTACTTTACGTTTTTAATACATAAAAGATGCCTAATGTTGGTTGGTGACAACAGAGAGTT
>JBAJNP010008425.1:0-20307 GCA_036877545.1 Yasuhikotakia modesta
GTGTGTGTGTGTGTGTGTGTGTGTGTGTGTGTGTGTGTGTGTGTGTGTGTGTGTGTGTGTGTGTGTGTGTGTGTATCTGTGTGTGTGTGTGTGTGTGTGTGTGCTTGATGGCTTACAAAAAGAGGGAGGGGATTTTAAAGCTCATTAGTCGTGTCTCCGCCCCCACAGTCAAATCAGGGCTGAAGATCTCAGTAAAATAATTAATTATTCATGACTGAGTGGTTGAGATGAAACACTTAATTAACTGTGTGTGTCAGAGAGAGAGAGAGAGCTGAGGAAGATGATGGTGGGCTCCTCCGCTCTTCTGTTTTGGCTGAAACATCTTCTGGAGTCTGAGAAGCTTGTGTTCAAATCAAGAACTCAGAACCATTTTATATTTCTGTTCTACATGTTCAGGGTTTTCTCAGAAATAATTTGATGTTGTTAAAGTTTCTTGAACATGTTCTTCAGTCTGAAGTTGAGACTGAAACACTGAAATGCCAATATAATATTGTGTCCTGTGGCACTTTCTGAAGACAATAAATAATCACCCTGTTTTACTGTTGTGATGATCTGTCAGATTGTACAGCTGATGAATTCTTGATGTATCAGTCTGTCAGTTTGTGAATTTCCTCTTGAATGTTTGAGTTACTGCTTTGAATCGGTGAAGAATATTGAAAAGACCATACAGACATCTGCCCGTATCACAGAAGTGTTTCAGTGCAGATTCATTTCCTGAACTCATGTATTATCACACAACAGCAGACTGAGTTTGTCTCCTCTGTGTATGAACTGAACGCAGTGAGTGTTCAGTGATGTTTGCACATGAATGCAGGCAGATTGAGTTTGTGTTTGCATGACAGATTCTGATGCTGGAATATTTTGGTGCCTGATATTCATACATGTTCTGTCTCAACTCTTGTCATGATCAATGATGTTTGTGAGGGGAAACAGATTTAATGATGGAAGAGGAAATATTTTTATCAGATCAAAATATATAAGATTTAAGCAGAAGATTAGGACATGTAGTCTGTTCTCATTAACAGCTGATGCATATTTACTGTAAATGTGATGTATATATTTCAGAGTTTTCAAGCTTTAAACATATTAAATATGGCTTCCTGTTTGATCATTGAATTAATTAAATACCTCTGTTTCATGTGGGTTCTTCTGTGTGTTCTGCGGTGGGTTCTTCTGTGTGTTCTGCGGTGGGTTCAGCTGTGGGTTCTGTGGTGGGTTCAGCTGTGGGTTCTGTGGTGGGTTCAGCTGTGGGTTCTGCGGTGGGTTCTTCTGTGTGTTCTGCGGTGGGTTCTTCTGTGTGTTCTGCGGTGGGTTTAGCTGTGTGTTCTGCGGTGGGTTTAGCTGTGGGTTCTGCGGTGGGTTCAGCTGTGGGTTCTGCGGTGGGTTCAGCTGTGTGTTCTGCGGTGGGTTCTGCTGTATTCTGCAGTGTTGTTTCTCTGAATAAAACTTTCATACATCATTAGGCTGCAGTAACTGTAGTGATGAATTACAATTCAACACATTAATATTAATTCATTTACATTAAAACCTCTAACATAAATCATTCACAAATAAACATTTACATTAGAATATCAATAGATGAGAGAGGCAGACCGTTGACTTACATTCATCACATGCACTTTATGTCAAGTGTACATAAATCATAAATGCACATTAATAACGAAATATGGTTCATTTTAAAGCTTCATCAGGCAAGGACAGTGCACATATTTATATACTGTTACTGTTATATTTATATACTGTTACTGTGTTCAGTTTTAGAGTGTTAATGAGTGTCAGGGCTGATTCTACAGAACCGCGTGTGAGAGAAGTTTCCAGAGAGACTTCTAACATCTGTTCAGCTCAGACCAAACCACAGCCTCATCTCTCACTTCATTAATCCAAATACGTTTGAACTTCCTTCATCCTTTCAAATATCACACTGAAAATGGAGATTAATTTGTGTCACGTTTATAATTCAGCCCGTGTTTAATAGATTTAGTTTGAAACTGGTTTGCAACGGCGGTTTCTCACTTGCAACTTATTTTAGTAGAATTTAACAGTAAAACAGGTCAGAAGCAATATCATTTCTGCTAATGTCATTTATTATTGTACAGACACAGTTTGATGTGGGTTCTGCACACAGTACCGTCGCTTTACACAGACTGTGGTGTTTATATATAAAAATGTGTACCTTGAATTCACTGTAAGTCGCTTTGGAAAGTGTCTGCCAAATGACTAAATGTAATGTTTCTGTTTTAAATAACTGTGTTCATACATTCATACACCAGTTGTGTGATGGTTTTTGTATTGTTAAGGTGATTTTTAATCCCTCTGGATTCACGAGTCATTTAAGATGAAAAGCGTTTCTAACTGATGGCTGAATGAAATTTGATTATGATTTTGGCTTTTTTTAAAAGCTTGTTAAACAGGCCTGTAAATACTGTGCACACATTACAGCCAGAAAACATCAATTTATTCAGAGCTTTCTGTCAGTTAGCAGTCTGTGGATTACAGACACATAATCTGTGCTAAGTTGATGATGCGTGTTGAGGTTGTGACGTGTTGAGGTTGTGACGTGTTGAGTCTTCTGAAATGTGCTGATTTGTTTATTAAACTGTTTTGTTTAATATTTGTTTATTACATCTCTTCACCTCAGAGACTGAAGATGAATAAGTTACAGACAGGAGCCCTGCAGCCCAGCGGTGAATCACAGAGTTCACCTCTCACAGCAGCGTTTAATCATTCTCTGTTGACAGCCAAGCTATAAAATGTATATCTGACCTGTTTTAACATTTTAAATGAGTTTATTCTTGTTGTCGTAGCTGAACATGTTTATTTTGTTAATAGTGGTGAGACGGATGTCTTCATTTGAACTCGTAGCTAAAAGCAGAGATACTGCTGCAGGAATAATGATTCTCAGAAATACCTGCACCTGCTCTCTGTTTATCAGCACTGAGAAATCTTGAGGTCTTGAGTCGGTGCACATATGATCCTTGGACATGATTTCAATATCCTGCTCTGTGGGTGTGTGAGAAAACACAGTAAATAACTGCAGTGCTCTTTACACACTTACCTCCACACACACACACACACTAATCTAATCTCTGCCTGTGAAGAGCTGAAGATATGAGCTCTTACTGAAAACTCTCACTGAACGCTCACAGAATGAATCCTTTCACCCAAGCGTTCAATTAGGAAGGTGTCAGAGCAAAAAAGTTTTTTCATGTATATTTTGTTGTTGTTTTCTGTTCAGTATCCCATGTGAGTCAAGTCTGAACATAACTGTAAGAAAGTTGTTTATCAAAGAGGTGCCGTCAACAGCAGACAAATCGTTGTTTCAAATTTTATCAGGAAAACAAAAATCATGGACCCTAGGAAATTAGAATGACAGTTTTGTGGCTTTTTAACTTTGTGAAGCTGCTTCATGTCTGATTTACTTATAAATGTTGACAAAATAACAGGTTTTAGCAGACAAACACATTGCAAATGTACAGTCTTCTCTAGGATAATGGATCAAAACTTTTGATGACTCATCTTGCTTTCTGTCCAATCAGATCTAGAATACAAATGCCCCTCCTCCTTAGGTCACCTCCAGCCAACCAGCAAGTTACAAATAACCAGATATGGCTTTAGCAAATGTCTACTGCCTTTAAAAGGAAAACTGCCCTCACAGGAAGGAAAACTCATCGTTGCGTTGAGGTCTGAAGTTGAGCTTCTGTAGGTGATATCAGAGCACACAAACGCAGTAAAACACACATCCTGTATCTTTAATAAAGGGCTGCAGAAGTCTGTTACCTCTGTCAGATCACAGGAGGTTTATAAAGTGATTTTATGATGGTTGAGTTTTAAATGGCACACAGCTCAAGGAACGTGTTATCTGCTGGGTACAGGACAGCTCTTTGTAGTCCAATTGCAGAAAGTAACTGAAGCAAGAAAATTGAATTTTTGCCCTCAAAGAATTTTTCTCCGAGCTGTGTGTGCAGACGATTCGGTCTATTTATTAAATGAAACGGTGTTTACAGCAACTTAACATCAGCGCTCAGAAACACTGACCCTTGCTTCTTCCAGAACATAAACATATAAAAGAGAAGCTCTGCTGAACATTTTACAATAAAGATGATCATTTTTGTTCCTAAGGAAGTTTTGTTTAAATACTATCAGACTGTCATTCAATACAAGAGCATCAGTTGAGCATCAGTTTTTATTCTCAGTGTTTCTCTCCATCTGCTGCTCCTGTCACTTCTCTTTCTTTTCTCTCGTTCTCTGCACTCATCCCTCGCGTCCTGATCTTACTGTGTTTCTCTTGGCAGCTGGAACCACGTATATTTTTGGCAGAGGTGGAGCTCTCATCACGTACACCTGGGCCCCCAACGACAGGCCGAGCACCAGGGCGGACCGGCTGGCTGTGGGCTTTAGCACCCAGCAGAATGAAGCTGTGCTGCTGCAGGTGGAGAGCAGCCAGGGCCTTGGAGATTATCTGCAGCTACACATTGTGAGTATCACAGCCCTGTTTGAGCATCTCTGTCTGAGCCGTCTCTGTTTAAACTGTCTCTGTTTGAGCATCTCTGTTTGATGATAGAGAAGTATTTTAATCGTGTTTTTGAATGAATAACGAATTCAGTGTGAGCGGTTGTGAGAGGGGTTTGTTCTCACGGTTCATCCTCTCACTGCAGCGTCTCTCAGACTACAGGCTGCATCTGTGAGGGATTCCTGATGAACACGTGACTGTTCAGATTGTGTTTGAGATGGGTGTGTATGAATCTCAAGGTCCCGGCCCTCCTCTGCCTGCTGGCTTGTGTGTTAGGCTGCCCTGTGGTTCACCTGCCCAGCTGTCAGCACTGCCGACTGATGGATTCATACGACTTCATGGCCATGTTAGCCAAACTCCCAGGACACTGTGGACCCATCTGTGGGAGCAGAGTGGGGTGTGTGAGCTTGTGACCCGATGTCCTGCACCAGCTGCACCAGACACTAAAAACAGAAACCCAGACAGTACGGCAGATGCTTTAGTGGCGTTTGCACCCTGCTTAGCAACGTGTTTGTGTGTGTTTACACTGCTGCTCAGTTTTAGCATTAGCACACGGCTGCCACACAGTGAGAGAAGCTAAGCAGACATTTTCATTCTCTGTGGCATGCAAAGGATTGTGGGATTAAGGAAGCAGTGATGTGATCAAAACTTTTAAATAGCAATTAACTTTATACAAACAAGAGGTGAAAAATGAGTCTGCAGACTCAGTGTTTTAAACAGGACAGTTTTATCAGGATATTTTCTGAGCACAGACTGATCTCTAAAAGTGAAACATTAGGAGGTGAGCGTACAGCGACCTGAACACCGTGTGTTTGACTGATGACTGATATTAAAATGAGTTTGTCAGTCGCAGCAGTTCAGAAAAAACATCTCTGTTGAAGAAACGTGTAACAGAGCTGAAAAGAGCAGTTCAGCCCTGTTATCCGAAGGGTCACATGCTCTGCTGCTACAGTAAGTGATTATTTTGTATTCATCACTAGAGGGGAAATTAATAATTCAGTCGATTACTTCTGAGTTTTATTTGAGCCGCTTCACCTGGAATGAGAAGCAGGAGTGATTCAGCACAATCTGTGAGACACTGAGAAGAATTCAGCTGTGCTTTTCTTACAGAAATTACCATATCAGAATGAAAACATCGAGGCTGTAAAAAGATTAAAATAATTACAGCCAATTACTCTTGTGGGTAATCTTTGAAATTAGCATATTCAGTCCAATCAAAAATGTGATTAAATATTTAGGAATTGCTAATAGAAAAATTCTAAGAAGCAAGTATAATGTATAATGTACAGTCAGCTTCTCTTTATCATAATATAAACCCAGAGTGACTGTCTATAATCCTCTGCCTGTCACAGGAGTGTCACCGATCACAAGTTATTGATCTGAGATTAAACATTTACCATGTGAAACATTTTAACTGAGTTTGATTCAGTGTGACAGGATTGGACAGTCTGGTTTCAGTATTACATGTTGTAAGTTCAAAAGTGAATCATGACAGAGACAAAAGAAAAGATTGAGACACACTTTCTCCTCTCAGTCCGTGTGTCTCAGGACATCCATCTTGTGTCTGCTGAGCTCTGGTTATGCGCATACGCAGACGGCAGTTGTAACTCTTTCAGTGGTGTGTGTCCTGAGGCAGGTGAGCAGAGCTTGATCTCTGTATTCATTCCAGTCAGATTCTGGGTTTGATTATAATGAAGCTCTAGACGGACAGTCTTACAGCTGCTGGGGTGATAGATAATGTTTTTGGCAGTAGAATGGAATCCATCTTTATGTTGTTGTTTGTTTATGTTCACATGTGTTGTGAGTGTTTCCTGTTGTATGAGCTGAAGGGCAGGAGGTGAGCCGTCGTACAGGAGACAGTCGTGTTGTTCAGGGAAAGTTAATAACTTGACATTTATATGCATTGCTCTGCATCAGATCTGCCTGAAGCACAGAAACGTCTCGGCTCTGTCGCAGGAAACAAACAGAATATATTGAGTTTGAATAAACTGGTGTCTCATGTGGGACATGGCAGGAATTAAAATGCTTTTCCCTCTCACCCAAAGCTTTTCTTCATCCTGACATGAAAGGATGTTTCATTACTGACTGCTGAGAGTCGGACTCTAGAGCACCATCTGTAGGTGAGAGTCCTGCAGTGTTGCATAAATTACACAGAAATACAGATTCTGTCAGTATTTAGTCACCTTCATAACAGCTGAAACCAGCATGTCTTACTGTCTCCTGTGGAGCACTGAAGGAAAAACTGAAGAATTGTAATGTTGGCTGTTTTACCTGAGATTATAATAAATGTAACACCACACAAACTCCCTCGTGTAAAACTGTTAAATTAAACTAAATTACTGCACGAGAAACATCAGAGAACATAGTAAGTGGTCTTCAGGGGGCATTAAAATGCCTGGAAGTGTGGTGGTGATATTTAAGCAAATGTAAGTACAGATTATTTGAAGCGTTGGAGGTATATTTGAGCTCATTTAGATTTGTTAAATAGCCCAGCGCTTACAAAACAGACTCAGAGAGAGTAAAGGCTGTTAATTTAAGCGTATCTGTTCTGTCTGTGTTCAGTAACAGCCGTTAGCCTCAGCGTGTGGCAAACAGAGCGGTGAGGTCACATGCTAGCAGAAAGTCACGATCCCTCCATCGTCAAACCCAACACAGCATCAGGAAGCATGAAAGTTCAGATTTCATTACAGCATCAGTGCTGTTCACAGCCGTCTGTCACTCATCAGATCTCAGAACACAAACTCAGGCTTATAATTGCCTCTAGGGTTTATGAGATCTTACATTCAGAATGAGTTTCATTAACAGACACGGTCGTATGTCCTGGTGCTGTAATGCTGTTCTGGAAACTAGGGCAGACGTTTCCATGCCGTTCAATGCTGCTCATGCACAGGTCAAATCTCACAGCCTATGAATCTGTTTCTTTTCTCTGGGTTGTTTTCGAAACACATTGTGTGGCAGAAATGTCGCTCGCAGTTTCATGCACAGCATGCGTTCAGTAAACAGTCATTTTGTACCGTTAAACAAACAATCATGCCTCCATTACTGAGTGTTTTTCAGGCAGACAGGTTGTGTGAGTGTGTTTTTATCAGCGCTAGCTGATGTCTCATTTTCATTAACCGCTTTCAATCCGTAACAATTGTAAGTGTATTTTTATGAGCTTGTTGTTGTCCAGGAACGGCTGTTTGATTTTCTCTCTACAATTTTGTTTTATTTATTAGTGTTGAGAGAAACTGAAATTCTGACACCTGGGATCAAAGTTAACAAACACTTACATGTTGCAAGCACCCACCGCACCATGACTCTGACCTCAGTTTTGCCATATTTCATATTTCAGAGGTTCGTTGTTAGGTCTTCCTAAGAACCGACCCATTGGACCCTGTTTATGTGTGAAAGAGCACATATATGACGCATCATAAATACATTTCCATGATGTTTTTACTGGTTTGATTTTGCCTAACAAGCCCCTGCTGTTCACCAGCAAAACCAGTGAAGCTAGTTAAGAAGGTTTTTGTGACAGCGGTAAACTAGTATTTCATGCCAGGAAGCAGCATCCTAAACAACAGATTCCAGTGAGCAAAGCTATTATGCAAATCATGTAATAGTACAAACGCCAAAATACGTTGAGCGCAATTGTAAAAAATATAATTATGTGTAATTGTAAATCTCTGGCAATATTCCCTGCTGAAATGCTTTCCATCATTTGCTAAATTACTGCTGCAGTGATCAATAAATGTTTTATATAAACTTCCTTTGCAAATAACATTTTTGGTGCAGTCAGTGTTATGTAGGCGGTGAGAGGCAGCGCTTGTGCTCCAGGCTAATAGCTGTAAGTTTAGTGAATAAAAATGCAAGAGTGAAATTTAGTGACAGCTGTAACTTTACTCAGAGTCACGACCCTCTGATTAAATCTCACCCAAAACATGCTGTTCTTTCAGACTGTACATTTTACTACCGATTTCTTTCATCGTTTCAGAGAGAGAATAATGACTCTTATGACATGGTTCTGTCTCAGCGGCTGACTGCTGCAAATCCTCTGAAATCTACTTTCATTTACAGGTTCAGGTGAACGGCGATGGTTCCTGTAGCTGATGGCAGACGTTGTGTTAACCGTGAAAAGATTGTAGCTTCAGTTTCCAGGAAATAAAAAAGTGTACTGAGAAATCTCTGTAAGTCACTTTGTATGAAGGGTCCGCTAACCGCTTAAATGTGAATGTAATGAGGGTTTATTGATGGATTCAGTGTCATTGATCTATAAGGAGATGTTAATATCACACTCGCTCTGAAACTCATTAGTTTTTCATCTGTGCCCTTTAGATTACAGAACAAACTCATCATTCACCTCATGTTCTGTCTGATATTTGTCACACGTCAGCGTATCGATGAGAGTCTGTCAGCTGAGGTCTGAGGAACGTGTGTGGAACTTTTATCAGTCCAGCTTTCTTCTTTATAAAGACGTGATGTGAGAAAAGCTGTGAATATTAACACTCAAAACAAGCATCTGAATCTGCAGGCGTCTGCGGCGCCACCCGGGGGCCACCGGCGGCCGGTGAGAGTTGTGCAGAGACCGACTCAATCTTCATATATACACAGCAGGAAACTGTCAGTAGCTGTACATGTCAGAATGTCAGTAGCTGACGAGTCAATGTGTTTCTGTGTGAGAGACAGAGAGAGAGAGACAGAGAGAGAGAGAGAGAAAGAGAGAGAGAGACAGAGAGAGAGAGAGAGACAGAGACAGAGAGAGAGACAGAGAGATCAGTGATGAATGCGAAACAGAGGGACTGTGTTTCTCCTCCTACATTGTTTATCTGCGCTCATGGGTGAAGCAGGACCAGATGTTTCTCAGACGCTGATGAAAGATTTTTCACATCTTCTGCCAGAACCTTTAAATGTTGCTGTTTCACTGATTGTTGGCTGTAAGATTGTTGGTGTGATGGTTTGTCTGCAGATGGAGTGATGAGTGATTAAGTGACAGTTATTAAAATAAAATGTACAAATATGATCACTTTGACAGGAACAAGGGAATGTGGGTGTGATCTTTAATGTGGGCACAGAAGACATCTCCATACACGAGCCCACCGTCTCCGTGAGCGACGGCAAGTACCACGTGGTCCGTTTCACACGCAGCGGAGGAAACGCCACCCTCCAGGTGGACAACCAGCCCGTCATCGAGCGCTTCCCATCAGGTAGGACCTGCGGTGGGCTGGTGGGATTTTCTGTGTGTGGAACAACTGGTAGAAGATTCTGCTGAGAATGGACACATGGGGTCAGAGAGATAAACACCCGCCCTAAATATTGACTCATTTTTGATGTTCTTGGGCAGCGACCGTAAAAGAAAACAAACAGATTAATCATTTCAAATGAAAGTTTTTTTGAGTTTGTGCCATTTTATTCTCAAATGGTTTCAATCACAACATGCAGAGGCCAGATAACAGCCACATGAACAATCTAATAACTGACATTTTCCCTCACTGAAGTTTGTACCTCAGTCAGACCACTGTAGGTGTCTGGAGAACAGCGCTTACTGAGATGCTGTGTTCCTGAACTGTGCACAAACTCTGAACATTGCCTTGATTTTTAACATTAGCCAAATGCCTCTCACAGTTTGAGCTTTGACAGTTGTGCTCCACACTGTACCTGATATCCCACAACCTTTAAACTTCAGAATCAAGCTGTGATGCATCTTCTCCACTTGCTGTATGAGCCGTGCGTCCCTGTACAAACATCTCCTTGTCACATGACCTTCTGTGTTTTCAAATTAACCTTCAGCAAACTCTCTCTCTCCCCATTGTGTACATAAGAACTTCTTCCTCTCTCAGCCGCTGTAACACAGGAAGACATTTTCTTGGTCTCTAATAATGTTCATGTTTTTTCCGCCCACATCTATTTGTCTGAGCAGGTCAAAGAGTTTTAGCCAAACTACAGATGTGAAGTACAGCTCATGTGTGAGGTGTCGTCTGGACACGGTCAGAGGTTGAATAGTTCTGCGTCCCTGCAGCTGAGAATCAAGGTCTGATTTCTGAAAGAGAAAATTGGTTTTCCACAGCTGGGATCTGTACGTCTCCTCCGGCCGGCCTGCACCGGCGCTTCAGGTGGTGAGAGTCAGATGTTAGGGGCTTTCAGAGTATTGTGTATTTAACAGTATTGTGTATTTAACAGAGTAGAGTATTGTGTATTTAACAGTATTGTGTATTTAACAGAGTAGAGTATTGTGTATTTAACAGAGTAGAGTATTGTGTATTTAACAGAGTAGAGTATTGTGTATTTAACAGTGTTGTGTATTTAACAATGTTGTGTATTTAACAGTGTTGTGTATTTAATGCAGTTGCACACACATGAAACATCACCTTATAAAAACGAAGGGAAAACATTGAAGAAAGTCACTGTTGTGTTTTAATGAAAGAAGAGGCTGATTCAGGGTCTGGTAGCAGGTTTGTGTGGTGGGCGGTTTGGCTCCGTTCAGCTGTGAGGGGCTGCGCTGGCCTGTGGAACGTGACAGTATGTGTAACATAATTAGCGGTTAGGTGTGACATACAAACATCTATCTTTAGGAAAACTCTGAGCTGAGGCTGTATGTGAATCTGACAGAAACTCTGATGGTGAGGAGATGAGAGTTTTCTCTTCAGGGATAAGAAAGAGGGACGTAAGGTTTATTTTAGCTGTGCTGAAGGAAAACTTCTGATATCTCAGATTCTCTCATCAGACACAGAGTTCATTATAACTGCTGTGTGGTTTTATCATTTGTATCGTTCGCAGGTATCTCAGTGTTGATGATAGACATTGAGCGCTGATTGCGTTCTTCTGTTAATATGCTGAGAGCAGAAAATGTCTTCCTATCATTATATGACTGCACAATATAACAACATGTGACCTCATCAATGATGATTCCTGCCTCATCTGTAATTATCCTTCTGAAGTATGACATCATTCTCCTGATGACATCATATTTGAGCAGGCCACAATCAGAAGCTAAACCATCACTAAATATGTCTAAATTTAGAAACTAAATATGCTTCTAAACTGTCTAACTAAGTGCAGTCCAACGTAAACCAACATAACTTCCAGGGTAACGCTCGATTAGTTTCCTAACTTCTTGTTGCCATGTTTTTAACCATGTGACGCTATTAACCTCTTACCTGTCTCTCTAAATTCTTTGAAGGGAACTTTGATAGCGAGCGACTGGCTATAGCCAGGCAAAGAATTCCATACAGACTTGGTCGGGTAGTTGACGAATGGTTACTCGACAAAGGTAATAAAGATGAGTTAACTAAACACTGACTTACCAAACCTCTGCAAGAGGTGCAGTTCTTTCAAAACCACACCAAACTTCACACGTCACATCCGCTGTGAGGATTGTGGGTAAAAACAAACCGTGAACCCAGTTTATCATCTCAGCACTAATCTGATGGAATTTAATCCAGCATTGATGAATTTTGGTTCTGAAAAAGTCTGAACTGCACCGTTTCAGAGATGAAGGTCTAATCTTAAACATAACCCTGATTAACGTTCTAACAACGTTTCATAACTGCAACAACTGTGTGTAAATAGTTGTTTGTTATTTTTTGCTGTCTTATGTTTTTCTTCCTGTGACCGTCCCCTGACGTTCAGAAGACAGAGTGTTTACAGAATAACTCAAATCATTACACTTCCAGCAGTTAAAGGGACTATTGCATTTTTATTCTGTGAACATTAAACTCAGTGTGAAGTTTGAAACCTTATACATCTTTAACCCTTTGAGTGTAATAGAAAAACAAAGATTATCTGCACTGTTATGGTTAAATGTTGAGTGTGTTTAGTGCAGAGATCGCTGTTCCAGTGAGACGGCTAGAAACAGATGAATGTTGCCAACACTGTTGTGTTAGATTTCCCTCAGGAAACTTCTCCGTTATTAACATCCAAAAACAGTAGATGAGGTGTGTGTCAGCACATTATCCCAAAATACTGTGTATTAAAACACTACTGTAAGTGTTCAAACCATTCGTTGCTTCATCTGTTTCACACACTGAGCAAATGTCACATCTAAATGTTAAGTGTAAAACAAACACCAGCGGCCTGTTTTGTCTGGAAAATGACCTTTCTGTTACTGCAAACTTTATAACAACTTAAAAATGTGATTAACTACAGCTCTGCATTTGTGTTACAGTCATTTCCACACATTTATTCCTCCCTCGTGTGTTTGTGCTTCAAAGATCCACTGTTGACACGCTTTATCAACACACACACATATATAATGAAAATATTCCCTCAGACTGTGATGTGATTTCTGGTATTTGATATAAAAAGGGCAATAAACTGAAGCTAAATCTGTTATTATAAACCTCTCTAAATCAAAACTAACTCAGAGGGTTAAACATTCTAAACATTTATAAAACATTTTCCTAATCAAATGAAAGTTTAATTCTTTATTAATTCAGATTGGATGAACAATGTCCCTTTAACATGTGCAATTATTTATGAGTTATAATTGACCGGTAACTGAGGGCTGCTGTGTGAGAGATGAGTCTGCATTGAGGATCTCTGTAGCTCAGAGGTTTTTTAATGAAACATCTGTCACTGAATTTTGCATATTTAGCTACAGAGAAAAGATCTTTTACAACTTTTTGAAAACCTTTTTGTGAGGAATTCTGAAGTGATGCATTAACAGTTGAGTTTTACACTGTTTAAAATGGCCTTTATGTATTTTATAGTCACACATTAATCACAACACGTTCTGTTCAGTCTAATATGATGGGTCATGATTTAAAAGACAAAATCCTCAATGCAAAAGCTGTGTGTGTGTGTGTGTGTGTGTGTGTGTGTGTGTGTTGTCATGTGGCTCAGTGACACATTAGCATTTGAACTGGTTGTAGATTAGCATGCACACAAACACCGTCTCTGAATAAATCATATCCACAAACTCTTTACACTCATAAAACTGTTTTGCCTGTTTATTCATTTGATTATCCACCCAGTGTCACCCATTTAAATGATAATATTTACTCATTATTCTGTGATGACAGCACCTCCTCATCTCATTATTTAGCTCTAGTAGGACACATCACAGAAGTGACAGCCGGTCAAATGGTCAGTGTGTCACCAGCCAAACTGTGCTAATCTAAATATCTCTTACTGATCGCCCCTCTCTGACTCTCTCTCTCTCTCTCTCTGTCTACCCTACTGTTATATTACTCTCTCTATCTTTCTCTCCTTCTCTCCTCTGCTCTCCTCTGATTCGCCGCAGGTCGTCAGCTGACCATCTTCAACAGTCAGGCAGCCATTAAAGTGGGCGGTCTGGATAAGGGGCGGGCGTTCCAGGGCCAGATTTCGGGTCTGTACTACAACGGGCTGCAGGTGTTGAAGCTGGCGGCGGAGGGAGATCCGAATGTTCAGGTGTCGGGGAACCTGCGTTTGGTGGGGGACGCGCCCTCCGTCCTGTCCACAGAGACCACCTCAGCCACCCCCCCGGCCGCGGCGGACATGTCCACCACCATCATGGAGACCACCACTACCATGGCAACCACCACCACCCGGAGACAGCGTTCGCCCAGCCTGAAGAGCAGCATCACACAGGTGAGTTACCATTAACAGAATCTTCCTCAGCAGCTTCAGTACCAGAGGATCAGACCAGAGGATCTGTGACAACATTCTTCAGGTTATAATGTAAATGTTTAATCTGAGCAGAGCCTCACAGCGCTGTTCTGCTGGAGTTGTGTGCTGTCATCATCTTCACTGCTGCTCTCTGTCAGCATTACTGTTTATATTTAGTCTGTCAGTGTTGTTTTAAACTTGCCTTCAAACTTCTCTAAAAGACAAATGTGACTGTGTCTTAAGATCCTCACACTTTCTTCTGTGTAAACGTCCTCTAATCCAGCAGAGTTTGCACTGAACTGAAGTCTGATACTGTCTGATGTACAGCCACAAAATTATTACATTTAAAATGATAATAATTGTTATATGTCAGTTTGAGGAATGTTGAATTAGTTTGGATTTAATCTGCAGTATCAGTGCTGTCGGTGTGAGCGCTGCACATTTATACTTCATGTCGTCTTTGTTCTCGTAATGTTTTTTTTGTCTTGTCATAATATCACACGCTGACTGATATATTAGTTCCCAGCTCACATATTCTTCATTTATATTGACAAAAACGTCTAAAAAATGGCATTAACCTCAAACACCATCCACACAAGATTGCTGCAAATGCTAATGTAAAGATATAGATTTTCATATCAGATTTGCGTATTGATCGCCTCACACACATTTCTGCAGGCTCTCTGTCTGCTTCCTCCACCGTCTGCATTTATTCATGCAGCGCTCAGCTCCATTAATCACACCACGACCGGAATAAAAGACAAACTCGATAACAATCAGTGTCAGAAAACCTGCCAAGATCCACAGGCAGCTCACATTAACCCTGATGAGACACAAGTCTGTGAATCACAGCTGATCCATCCTGTGCTGCGTGTAAACACACACAGAAGATGTGAGAAGATCTTCTGTCTCCTCAACATGAGAAGATGTTTAGATGAAAGAGCCCCAAACATTATTTTTCATTACACCTCGAGATGAACTGTGTTCCATTCACTGCAAAGAACACGTTTCTCAGTAGTGTGCTGCTCCAGAACCTCGTGAGCCGTCTACTAAGGCTGTATTTTAAGTGGTTTTATAAAACTGCCATTATACTGTTTTAAAGAGAAAACACTTACTTTAGTCTGATGGGGCAGCTCAGAAGCTCCAGATTGCATGAATGGATTCTGTATTTATGTTCATGTTTTGATCGGTTCTCGTGTTCCCTTGGAAACAAGCCCTTGACTTGTGGTTGAAATCTCTCATGCTGAACTCATTTCAGCTGCTGTGCAGAAGCTGTAGTTTTACATTAAACACACTGAGGAAACTTTAGACAAATGTGCAAGTAAATTGTCTGAATATTTATATTTATAAATATCATCTGAATTGTGTTTGTGATGGAAAAACAGAATACTGTCAGAATACAGTGTGTTACAGAAAGCTGGTGTTGACACACAGGGACTGATGCATAATTACATATTACACATGAATGTCTTAATGAATGATGCATCCTCTGATCTTCTGTCCTACAGAACTCTGATGACCTGCTGGTGGCTTCAGCCGAGTGTCCCAGTGATGAAGAAGATCTGGAGGAGTGTGAGCCTGGCACTGGTGAGCCACACACACACACACACACACACACACACACACACACACACACATACACACACATACACACACACACGCTCACACTGTTAGCTGAACCACATGCTAACATGAGAATCTACTGTGAGTGTTAATCAAGTCTCTGTGAGGTTTATTTGAGCTAAACTGATTACATGGCGTGTTTGACGCTGGTAACAACTCTAACCATTGAGCTGCAGTCTTTATTCTCAAATCAGATTAGTCTCAAATCTCACTGAAGAGATTCAGTGTGTGTGTCGACACACAACAGCTGCAGACAGTCTGGATTTAAACAGCTCAGTTTTGAATAATTTAAATGTAAAATACATATATGTGGAATCTTTTAGCAGAAGTGTGTGTATTAATAATGTGTGTGAAGATCATCGTATGTTCTTCTTCTGTCTCATGGCAGGAGGTGAGCTGGTGCTGCCCATAATTACAGTGGACACCCAGGACCCACTTCCCCTGTCCACCCATTACCCCGCTGTCCCGCCCACCTCCCTGACTCCTCTCCAGACCACCAGAGAGTCCCTCCTTCTGTCCAAGCACCGCCCACGGTGTCCTCCAGACCAGGAGGACTGCGGTGACGCTGTGGAGGTGTCGGCCTTCGGCTCTGGTGAAGTAACGGAGTCTGATGACGAGGACTTCTACAAAAACTCCCCCATGGTCACTGACAGGACGGTGCTGCCGCCTCCCCCCGCTGTGGGCAAAAGCGGGGGCAAAAGTCTGGGCGGTCGCCGCCCGCCGGCCCCTGCGCCCACCACTCACCCCAACCAGCTCCACATCCCCGCAGGCAAAATGAACACCCGCGACCAGGTGCTGCTGCCCCCTGTCCTGCCCTCCCGCCACGCCCCCGGCCTGACCTACCCACCTGACTTCCCCTACGTGCCCACAGCTCACCCCACCGATCTGATGGAGAGGAGCCGCCCCGGTGCGGTGGAGGTGATCCGGGAGTCCAGCAGCACCACCGGGATGGTGGTGGGCATCGTGGCGGCAGCGGCCCTCTGCATCCTCATCCTGCTGTACGCCATGTATAAATACCGCAACCGAGACGAAGGTTCTTATCAGGTGGACCAGAGCCGAAACTCCGGAGCCGAGGGCAACAGCGCTGTAGTCAAGGACAAGGCGCCGAGCACCACGGCTGCGGTCGCCAAGACGACCACCAAGGGCAAGAAGAACAAGGACAAGGAGTATTACGTGTGAAGAGTGTGTGAGAGCGAGAAACGAGGAGGTGAAGCAGACTGAAGACTTCAAAACTTTAAATCACCTCCTCAGCATCCCACAAACATTTAGAACACAAGCTTGTTTACTTCTGAGAAAGCTGAACTGCTCTTCTGCCACAGAAAGATAAAGGCTGTGAGTGAATGTGCTGTGAGGAATCGTTCAATCGATGTGTCATTTTATCTCCATGTCTAAAGAACATTTGCCATTACATTCCAGATGATGTAACACTCCACACTTTTGCCATTAATAATTGATGTTTGATGTGGCTGGAGAGAAACAAAACATCATGGACAGAGAGAGAAACTACATGTAGCCGTTGGCATGGCCATATTTGTAAGTGGTGTCTCCATACACGAGGTTTGGTGCTGTTCCTAAATATTTAACATGATAGAACTATGAGATCTTTTATAAGTCTGGTCCTCAGTGAAATTTACAAAGAACTTAAAGTGATTTATGAAGTTATTTGCAAGAGACGAGCAGGTGCTTGTATCAGTTTTTTTACAATGTGTTAAATTTTACACCCTCTCTGAAATGAAGAAGTATTTGGTTGGAAATGTGGCAGGTGACATCAGAACTCAAAAACCTTGCAGTTGAAATGAATTATCACTCAGACATCTTTAGTCGGTGTATAAAATGAAACTCTTCTGTCATCAGACTCAAATTCTGTCAAATTCTGTCTTTATTGTTCATCAGCCACAGTTTCTGCCAACATCAGCAGTTACACAGTAAAGCTTTCATTGATAAAAACGACCAAAATCCCTGTTTATGATCAATCTCTCTCTCTCTTCCTCTGGTTGTGAAACATTGTGATCTGTTCAGCTGCTAATTGTGTTTCATGCATGTGTTTCACATTCAACTTTCAGTGAGTTTTTGGTTATTAAATGCAAAATCATCAGGTTTGTAACTCTCATCTCACCTGGAGGAACGATCTGTGATGAACGAGTAGAAATGCACAAGAGTCGGACTGGTGCAGAGCAAGCATTGGCTTATGTTGTATGTATGTAAATACAGGAGATTGCTGAGGAAAACATCAGGACACAGGTGTGTGTGTTGTCTGCATACACAGTATATGTGTGTGTTCCTGTTTGTCCAGCGGCATAAGAAAGATACACAAGACTACAGTACAAGAGTTCTTCCTCCTGCCGTTAAATCCTCTGTGGTGTGAAACTACAGGAATAAATCTCATGAGCAAACGGGGGTGTTTGAGAACTCTGTTCATCTGTTCACAGGTGACTTCATGCCCCCCAACCCTAAAGAATCCAGGACTTTAAATAAAACAGCACAATCTTGTGTCCAAACTTTTCTATCATGGAAGGGGAGAAAAAAGTAAGAAAAACAAACATTATACCATCTAGATATTTCTCACATTTAAAAATATGGTTGAAATATTGACTTGAATATGAATTAAAATTCCTGTTATTACAAATCTTTTTGTTTAGTCCTTTCTCTTAAAATATAAAATGTTACTCACAACAGATGTTACTTCAGTTACACAAAATGATTTTCAAATGTGAAATTCTAAGTAATGGATTTGGTGAGACAGTAAGATGAAAGAAACACACATATACCTCTGTTTGGCATTTGAGTTTTCAATTACGTCAACTTTTGTTTGTGCCTTTTGTTTGTGTTTTGTTGGTTCTTTTAAAATTTCTTTGTTTTTAACATATGCTGGTAAAGTATATTCCCGTTCTTAATGTAACTGTAAAGTGTTACTGTGACATGAAATCTAATTCTGTGTACATTAACAGAGGGAAAAATACACTTGCTTCTATACTTTCTACAGATTCTGTCAGTGTGTTGTTTTATTAATAAGCTGGGGTACCTCACACAGCCATCTGATCTCCTGTATTTAATGAAGATTAGAGCACGAGAATCACTGACAATAAAAGCTGTAGTAGTTTATAATGAAGTAAGGTGGGTATATCTGGGAGAGATGGTGGTTTATCTGTAAGAACACTGGAGCCGCGGCTGATCTTCTGTCTTGCGTTGCAGTTTCATCATCTCTTCTTTACATCTATTGATGAGTTTCTGCTGGTGAAGATTCACACGCAGCTCACAGAACGAAAACTTTACATTCCTCTGCTGTCATTTTAATCTGCAGAATGTAGACAAAACTCGCCTCTCTGTGGTGTTTGAGTTCTGCTGTTTTCACCATAACTCACCACACACTGCAGTACAGGCTGTTATGTAAGAAGAGTGAGTCCTGGTAAATTGTATTTGGACAAATTGGACAAAAATTCAAACTGATGTTTCTTTCAAATTATGAAACCATGACACGGTTCTGCTTTATCATTATTCTGAGGCTATAGTCGAGGTAACAGAGTAAATCTTTCTAATGGCCAGTATGCAGAACACAATAAACATGAGTGACTGTGTTTTCAATTAAATTCTGACAGATATAAAACTAAACTTGCAATCTGACCTTCCAAAAGGATAGATATACATACTATATATATTCACACTCACACGTTAGTTAGAGAGGTTAGTTATATAGCTGTAGGAAGATGATCTGTTGTGTTGTAACCCAGTAACTAAAGCCAAACTAAACTTGACTGTTTATTGGATGTGAGTTGGATGGATATATTAACACTGCTGCATATATTTTCATATTGTCTCTCATTTTGACATATAGACTCTTTGTCAATAGAGAGTTTGTCAGCAGGGTGAGTAACTGGTGCAGGTTATTATAACCTGTGATTTATATCTCTGAAGAATGACATTATAATAACACAACATTATTATACTGATGTGAGATGTGATGAAGATTCAGACGGAGGCGTTTAAAGCGACGCAGCGCCATCTGCTGCGCGCTAATAAACGCTAAACATCTCATGACTGTAGAGATTAAACAGAAGTGATATTATAGTCATAATGAATTAAAACTCGAGTTCATGTCAGATGCGGAAACGCTGATGGAAGGATTTTATTCTTTTATTGTTCGTTTGTGTGTTTTCAGATTTAAGGACGGAACTTCCTGTTCCGCGGTGTGACGAATCAGTGACCGTCTTTAGAGTGACAGACGTCTGCAGCAGCCAATCGCTGCGTTCTTGTGTGTGGGCGTCATCCTGCGTAGCCAATCGCGTTGAGGCGTCAGAACCTCTTCCGGTTTGTGGGCGTTTGCTGCCTGTGTGACCGAACCGAACCGAACCGGTTGTGTTACCGGATAGTTTGCTGTATGTTTGTCTTCATGTCAGTCTGAACACAGTGTCAGTGCTTCACCAGACTAGTTAACATCCATGCAGACATTAGCTGAAGCTGATGAGCGTCTCTGCTTGTTAAGATGATTGTTGTTACTGACGGTGATCCGTGTTTCTCCATCCGTGTTTCTGAACATTATCTGACATACAGATGGATTCGGTTCTCTGGGCTCTGAAGCTGCATACCGTATTATTTTTATTAAACGTTACAGA
>JBAJNP010008426.1:0-20306 GCA_036877545.1 Yasuhikotakia modesta
CCTAAAATAGCTAAAACTAAAAACAAACTAAAAACTACTTCCAAAAATATTCAGCTTTGATATTAATTGAGTTTTTGGATTCATTGAGAACATGGTTGTTGTTGTTCAATAATAAAATTAATCCTCAAAAATACAACTTACCTAATAATTCTGCACTCCCTGTATAGAGAATATATATTTATATAAAATATAAAGAAGCCTTTTTTCTTTCTTTGTAGATTTAAAACCTCTTAGACTAAACATCTCCAAGTCAGCAAGCCTTTGTGACATAAGCTACTGGCTGAGATGGAAGAAGTCTCTGAGATGGTTGACAGTCTCTCTCCTTTTGAGCTCTTGGAACCACCAACCTCAGGAGGGTTCCTCAAGCTATCCAAGCCATGCTGCTACATCTTTCCTGGAGGACAGGGAGATTCAGCTTTGTTTGCAGTCAATGGGTTTAATATTTTGATTGATGGTGGATCAGACAGAAAGTGTTGCTTCTGGAAGCTTGTCAGACATTTGGATAGGATTGATTCTGTTCTGCTTACCCATATAGGGGCAGATAATCTCGCTGGCATCAATGGACTGTTACAGAGAAAAATTGCAGAGCAGGAAGAAGAGAAGACCCGTGGTTCAGATAAAGACTGGATGAAAAACATGATCTCACCAGAGCTTGGTGTTGTGTTCTTGAATGTTCCTGAAAAGATAAATATGCCTGAAACCACAATTTTAGCAAAGAGGAGCATTGAGGAGGCCTCTCTCACATTACAATACCTTCAGAAACTGGGCATCCAACCTGAACCTCTGTACAGAGTTGTAAGCAACACAATTGAACCATTAACACTTTTTCACAAGTTTGGTGTTGGCAAACTAGACATGTATGTTCTAAATCCTCTAAGAGACAGTAAGGAAATGCAATTCTTCATGAAAAAGTGGGCTGGTAACAGCAAAGCAAAGACTGGCATTGTCTTGGAAAATGACAAAGAAGGGGAGATTTCTGTTCCTTACCTCACATCAGTAGCAGCTCTGCTTGTGTGGATACCTGCTAGTCCAACCGAAAAGATTGTCAGGGTACTGTTTCCTGGAAATGCCCCACAACACAAGATATTTGAGGGGCTTGAAAAGCTAAAGCATCTCGATTTCTTGCGATATCCAGTAGCTACTCAGACAGACATGTCATCTGGAGCTCCACCTTCATTAATCAAACAAACTAAGATGAAGCTAAGAACTAATAGCAAAGAAAGTCTTAAGTCCTCCACTAAAACATCTTCAACTACAAAAGCAAGCAAGAAGGAGGCAAATGAAGACATTGAGTCCAAGGGTGACTCAGTTAAGGAGAACAATGTTGAAAAGAAAGAGAAGAAAGTCAAAGAGGGTGTTAGAACCCCAAAACCACTGAAACCAAAGACTGTGTTGACAGATTTAGTTAAACTAGAAAAAAAGAAACTGCAGAGAGAAAAATCTCCTAAAACACAAAGTAAGGAGAAGGCTGCCAAAAAAGAGGAAAATATGGAGCAAGAAAAGAAAGTAACAAAGAAAGAAAAGATAGACATCAAAAAAGAGAACTTGTTTAGAAAAGAACCCAAAATTAAAGTGGAGAAGAAAAAAGAGAAACTTAAGTCAGAATCGAGAAAAATCACTAAACCTGACTTAAAGCCTTTCACACCTGAGGTCAGGAAGACTCTGAACAAAGCAAAGGTTCAAGTAATATCTAAAACAGAAAAAACAAAAGCTAAAAAAGAGCAGGAAAACAGGCCAGTTGCCATACAAGCTTCAGTAGAGAAAAAGGAGAGCGACAGGTCTCTGGTCTCCCCCCCAGAGCATCTCCTCATGGAGTTTTCCAAGCCCACAGAAAACAAATGTTCAACTCCTCAGTCTTTAATAGACACTGTTGTCCCTCATATTGAATCTGTTGATGAGGGAATAATGAGAACGCATTCTGGAACAGAATCTCCTCATGAGGAGAAGGTAGTACATGAAGAAAAGACAAGTAAATCTCCCTCTGAAACTGTTGATAGATTTGAGGATGAAGGTGCTGCAACAGAAGATGACATAGAAAATGAATATAATGAAAAACTAAAACTTGCTACATCTAAAGTTGTGGATAAGATAGATGATCAAAAATGTCATGAAAAGGCAACTAAGAAAGAAGAGGAATTTGAAATTAAACCCAAAAAGAGTGAAGAAAATGAGGATGTGATTGAAAAAGCAGAGCTAGAGGAAGCAGAGGATATAGTACATGGGGAAGAGCCTAAGTACCAATCAGATGAACCTATGAAAGAGAAACGGGGAAAAAAAGAGGGGACCAAACAAAATGGCCTGAAATTTGACAAACCTGTATTTATCGCAGAGCACATTTCTTTTATTCAAGATGAGACCATTCCAGTTTACTCTGAGACAGAGCAGACAATCTCTGATGAGGAGATTAATGAGGACACAGAAGAACAACATGATGTCACCTCTTATGATATCTCAGTTCCTGATAAACCAGTGACTTTTGACACTGTCCATGGTATGAAACCACCAACTATACCTATTGCTTCTGAGTTATTATCAAAAGGATTTACAGTAGACCAAAAACCAGTGCTGTCTGCAATGTCTGTTACTGAAGATCAGTCTATAGCATGTGTGATAGCGCCACCTACTGAAGAAGCTGGTAAAAGCTTTTTACTATTGGATACTGTAAGAGGTACACCATCATCTGTGCAGACACATGCCACCCAAGGCAAGCAGTCCCTTCATTCAGCTATTTCTCCAACTTCTTCCTTAGATAAGGAAAAATGTTTTAAATTACCTCCTTCAGAAGAATGCCAACCTATTGTGCCAGAAATGAACACTTCTGGGAAGGCGGCCACTCAAACAAATTATGAGGATGAAGAGGATGAGGAGGAAGATGAGGATCAAACACCAAACATTGACATAACACTTGGAAAACTCCATAAGGCTTATGCATCTACTGCCATCCTTCAAGACAAGGAGGAAGCTCCATCATCAATGACACATCTTTCTTCTCCTGTGATGTATGTTGGCACACAAGAAGAAGAAGAAATGGATAAGCTTAAATCACTCTCTATACATCATGAAGTTGACAAAGAGACTATTGACTTTCAGAGGAATTTGACTCATGATACTACTGACAAAAGGTCTGAAATAATAATTGATGATAAGGTGGACCCCATTAAAAACGGTTTCTCCAGCATAAAGGAAGGGATATTTGACTCTGATTATAAAGAGGAAGAGAAAGATGATTATTATGAAAGGGACAGCTTTAAAGTGTGTGGTAAAACTAAATACAAAGAGGAGAGGGAAAGCACTTTTCTTGATGAAGATTCTACCTATGGATGTGGGGATAACAAAGATAAGTCACAAAATTTGACCTACTTGCATCAAGAGCACAAATCTCAATCGCTCAGCTCAGAAGAGGAAGATGAAAGTAAAACTGAGGATGGTACCTTCTCAAGTGTAAAGGGACCACAGGGCATGTTAGAGTCTATGTCAGCAGGCCAAGGCAAAGAAGTCGTGTCACCCTTAGTGATAGGTGACCCATTGATCATTAAAGACATTGATAAAAGTGTTCAGTTCAACTTGTATTCTTTCCCTGAGTGTGACAAAGGCCTACAAGGAGATTCTGAGAGACTGGTTAGGCAAGCTACACCCTTTGTTGAAAAGAGCTTTACATTTGATGTTACAGATGTGTCTGTAAAGATAACAGAGAAAGAGGATCGCATGGATTCTTCTTCTGGGAAGGTTCCTGACAAGGAATCTTCACATGAAAAGGAAAAATCATCACCATACAGCAAATCACAAAGTATCTGTGAGACACCTGAGTTTGGGGATATGTCTGAAAGAAAATTCACTGAGGAAATAAATAAAGTTAAACAGGAGACAGCTGAGAAAATTGCTCATTCTGTTTCAGCAGAGAGAGACCCATTTTCAGTTAAATTTGTAAAGCCTGATTTGAGTGCCATGACAGAAGTTGGTGTATCACAGTCAGGCCATTATGCAGATGACAGTTTATTGTCTGATCACAGAATTAAAAATGCCACCTTTGTCATAGAGCAATCTGTGCTTGGCACAGATAATTTTATGGCTAAAGGCACAAGGATGCTTGCTGATGGAGAAGATGAAGGTGAGGATGAAGATGAGGATGAAGATGAAAATGAAGATGATGAAGAAGATGAGGAAGTCAATAAGGATAAGTTGGAAAAGTATGAAAAGCATGGATGTGATAGTGATACAGAGAAAGGTAACAAAGACAGACCAGAGAAAGATGCTCAGAACCTATTAAGTAGTGTCACCTGCACTGAACCTCCTCAATTCTATGATGAAAAGAAAGACACCATTACACACGACTACAGTTTTATCTCTGACACACTGTCAACAATTAATCATCAACAATTTTACTGTCATCATGGTGAAGACAGTGAATCACAGCACCTCTCTGGAGCCATGGCTTCTGGGATTAGTGCTAGTGAAGTGGTCACACTTCCAACCTCCTTTGGTGAACCATTTTATCCCCAGTCAGATTCTGATGTTCCTCAAGGAACTGAAGAGAAAGGAGTAGGGAAAAATGATTCTAATGAGGATGCAGAATATCTTCCTGTAGATAAGTCAGCTGGAGCCTTTATGGGAAGACAATATTCATCTAGGTCACCTGAAAAAATTCAGGATCCCTTTCCCGCACCAATGATGGACCCTTCCCCTTATCCCCCTCACCCTGATGTGTGTATGGTAGATCCAGAGTCTCTGTCAAGCCTTACAGACAAACCAATCAAGAAACACACTGAAACAAAGGGTATTCGTAAATTAGGTAAAACAAAGTCCTCATCTCCTGCTAGGAAGACTCCATCCAAGGACACCTCAAGCTCTTTTAAGAAGGACATAGAGGATGATCTGTTAAGGTCAAGTCACAACACTGGCAAAGGCCTAATCAATACAGGTGTGAACATAATTCTTTAAAAATGTCAATTTAATTATAATGCAGTTTGCTGGCATTATAGTGACACTATAGCATTTTTGCATTTAAATTACTGCATTGTTTTATTTACTTGCATTTTAATTGTAATATTTTTAAAGGCTCACATTCAGCTAAATTCAGTGCAGCTGCACCACCCTGTCCTCCTATCTATGTGGATCTGGCGTACATTCCCAACCACTGCAGTGCTAAACACGTGGACCAGGAGTTCTTCAAATGCGTTCGTTCTGCATATTATGTAGTGAGTGGAAATGACTCCAGCAGTGGAGAGCCAAGCCATAGTGTATTAGATGCCTTGCTGGAGGGAAAGGCACAGTGGGCATCCAATCTACAGGTAGTTGTTTAACAGTTTTCTGTGTCATTGACATCAAGAATGAAACTGTGAAATTTGCTATGTTGTGCAAATAATACTTTTACCAAAAACTTGAAATTTTTTAAAGTCACAATGAAAAAATGCACCATACTACCCTATCCTACACTACACTACACTACACTATACTATACTATGCTACCCTATAATACACTATACTGTAAATGTCTTACACTGTCCTATATTTAGGTAACGTTGATACCTACTCATGACACAGAAGTAACCCGTGAGTGGTATCAACAGACCCATGAGAAACAACAGGAGCTGAACATCATGGTTCTGGCCAGCAGCAACACTGTAGTGATGCAAGATGAGACATTCCCAGCCTGCAAAATAGAGTTCTAAAATCAACAGGTTTCCAGGTTTCCATTTTTACTCTCAAATGGTCCTTTACAGCCTTAATTGTGGTTTTGTGTGCAGTTTTGAACCCTTTAATATTTCACTGTCCATATTTTAATAAAGCACAATTTCAATTGTGCTTTCCCCAAACTCCAATTAAATGGTGTAAGCATTGATGATTAAGCAGAAGAGAGATGTGCCTTTCACTGTATACTTTTCAGGGCACAAGAATACCTTTTCATATTTAAACAAAAGCAACAGAAAGTCCCAAAATATTGCAATTAACTGAGAGATTTTCCTCCTTTTAACTGATTAGTTTATATACTTACTAATACTTATATACTTACTATATACTTATACTTACTAACATAATTCGCTGACACACACACACACACACACAATTTGTACAGTAGGAGGATATATGAAATATATTTTGATGAGAATATCATAAAAAGTACAGTACAAGATTTAAAAAAGTACTAAAGGATGATTCTTTTGTATTAATTTACATTTAAAAGTTGAATTAGTTTATTGTCAATAATCTTTCTAATGGGGGATACTGTCAAATCATATTTTTGTCTTTAAATGATATACAAAGTGTATGTTGACAGAGTTTACAATTATTTTAATTGATTTAAATTTTAAAAGTTTTTTTTTTTACTGATTTTGTCATATTTTGAGGAGCATTAAATAATTAATTTGTATCTTTATTTTCCCTCAATATAAACTATAAAACATTGTATTTGAAATTACTGAAATGATTTACTGGCAATAGAAATGCATGTTGTTCAGTGAAATACTGACTTTCCTGAAAGTATAAAATGTGTAAAAAATGTCTGACACTGACACTACATTTTGCATGGAGTTACACATTAGAAAGAGCGAAGATGTAACTTTAACTAATAGCAAAAGCTCTAGCTCTAATTTGTCATTCTAGTAAATAAAATAAAAACACACATTATAAAATATTACAGTAACCTCAGAACTTCAGAACAATTTGTTTGTGCTTTTATAATAATGTAAATGTATTAGGCTTAAATTTGATGAGTAAAATAATGCTATTGCTAATGCTATTGATACAATATTTTATATTAAATATTGATTACTAGAAAAATTATTAAGAGAACTGTGTGGACTGCATGTATATTTCCATAAACTAAAGGCTAAACATGTATTAGTATTAGTACTATTAGTAAGTATTGTCATGCTTTTAGCTGCTTGGCTCAAAACTTCTGGATTATAAAGGGAAGGTTGTTGAATTCATTTCAGTCAAAATTCACATTTTAATTTTCTTTCTTGATTTTATTTTACTGAATGTTTTTGGAGACAAAGGCACAGTAGTACTGTTTGAGGAACAATATTTGTATCTAAACAAGGTTAAAATGGCTCAGCATTGTGTTCAGAGATGGTTCAGAGATGGTCTGACTGACATGATGAAACTCAGATGTGATTAAGCAGGAGCACAGAATGAAACAAAATAACTAATACCAGACTGCAGACTGCCAGATCAAGTGACAAGATCACTGGTCACATTTTATAGTCAAGTCTCTGTGATTATTGTTTCCTTTTAGTAGACTGTTTACAAATATATGAAAAATAAAATAGCCAAGGTGTTATGTGTAGGACATGCCTTAGTTATGAGTAATGAGCAACATGTTATAGCATCAATTAGCATCAAATCTTTGAAATACATCATTTCATTAAACTTATATAAGTTCATTACATTGAACTATTTAGCATGTGATTCTAGGTTAAAAATGTATGTAATAGTTCATAGTTATATTAAATAAAGTACAATTTTAAACATTTAAATTCTAATAGCTCTGAAAGGCACACATTACCAGGCTGTGCTATAATCATCTTTGGTGTGCAGTGATGTAACATGCATACTTAGATATCTTTTTCTTTTCTTATATTCATGTTCTAATTCCATTGTTTTATGTTACATTTATGTTATGCTTATGTGCAATACTCTGTATTCTTCTTAAAGCTAAGTGTCTACAAATGTGTTGTAGAGGTAAATATGATAATCACTAATAAAATTGTTAATGGAAACAAATACTTGATCTTAGCAAGTGGTCACTGAATCAGAAAATGTCTACAATAAAGTTGAAAATAATTACATATAAAGATTAAAACTTTTTAAACTAGAAACTTAATGAAGCTTATTTCTTAGAACATGTACTAGTAATTGCAGTTAAGCCAAATCAGATTTATTTATAAAATCCTGTAAAAATGTAATAGTGATTTAAAGACCACAGTGAGAAAACCAAAAGTGACTGTGGCATAAAAAAGTAAACTCCCAGAAAGATACTGAGACTTTGGTCTGAATTCACAGTATTATAACAACACTGTCTGGGTCACATGCCTTTAGTTCCCATCAATTTCCTTCTCCCTGTCTGCTTTTCACAGAAAGTAACAAATGAACAATGCCTTTGTGTTAAAACCAAATGCAGTGCTTGGCACAGCAGTGAACAAAGCCTTACTCTTCTGTGATCCCAATCACAAATATTTGGGATAATAGTTGCTGGTAGGACTAGATTACAAATGTGTGATATTTAATGCTAGCTGTGTGTTCTGTCTTGTAGAAGCGGCGTTTTCTTTGAGCAATTGTGGCTGATGGAAATTACACTCCAGGTGATAAGTTATAAGAACCTTGTTGTCATGCCAACCTTTCACAAATTATAACCAGAATATAAAAATGAATAACAGTTAAAGCTAATGTTCCATATGCAAACATATACATATAAAGATGATCAGAAGGAGGTTATTAAATTAGAAATGCCACATTTAAAGAAGAAACTCATTTCCTATGCTTTGTGTCTGTTTAAATAAACAGAAGAGTATTAATTTATTCAAATAATTGTAAGACTGATGTATTATTATAAAGTATTATTTTCAGGTGTGATATTTATAAACAGTTCACCCAAAAAACAGGAAAAAAAAACGCTAAAAAATGAGATTGACAATATTTCTATAGACAAAGGATCTTTTATTACCAACACTGCAAATAAAGTGACATTAATTTTGACTGCACAGACTGAATACTGAGCACCAAACTGCACAACATCTGTCAGTAATATCCATCACAGTCAAAGGCGATGCTGGAGGACAATGAAATGTGTGTCTCTGGATTGTAGAGGTGCTACATTTGAAATGTAGAATAAAAAAATGACAGTAATCTGAAGCTATTCTACATCAGAGTCAGAAATGCACAGCTTTTTCCAATGAAAAAATGGTTTGTGTATAATAAACAGGGTAAACAGTACAGTATATGCTTATTAAAATTGCATGTTTCTCTGACCAATACCAAATAGCATCAATTGTCATTGTTTCCACATTGAAAAATAAATGGAGGAAATATAGTTTGTAATGTCAGTATGCTGCACTTTTCATTTGCTTAAACAGGGGTCACAATACAAAAATAGTACTTCACTATTAGAGATGAAGGCTACAAAGCAGGAGAGAAATGTCTGATAAAATAACGCTTATTTCATTATTAAAAACATGACAGTACTGTATGCTTTACAAAAATAAAAACTGTAATGTAAAAATGATTACCAATTATTTATTTGCTGTCACTGTTCATTATAAGTTGCTTATTAGAACATAAAAATATACCATATACATTTCACTTGTGATATATTTTATATTTATGATGATTTAATAAATTACCACAGTGGTATGGCAGGCTTTGGCAAAGAGTAATGAAACTAGCGTTTATTTAACATGTATCTATCACTATGTCAGAAATTTAGCTTTGCTGCTGCAGTTTTCAGTAACCGTAAGCTTGTGTCAAACATTATGTCCCTTACAAATATATCTTTCTAACCAATGATGACAAATTCCGTCAGTCATAGATAACATGACATAACGTAACTCAGTGCATCTACCAGCTTATGTTGGATCACTGGCCATTTCACTGTTGCTAATTGCACTAATAAAAAGGAAAGATTTACATGGCATCTCTCAATTACCCCTACAGTATCACATACAGAACTTTAATGAGATAGTAAACAGGTTCATATGGGCTTGACATATAGTCAAAGCAAATCCCACTTTGTCCTTGTAAAGAATGCACAGTTGACAGAGTTGCCCAGTCTCCATCTCCTTCAAGGCTCAGGTACGTGTGGAACTCCTACCTCCAGAGGAGTGCTAGGGTGATGCAAGGCCCCTGGACTTCTCCTCCATACCTCAATTGTTTCCTGGGTATCAAGGAACCCATCTGGGCTTTCAGGGGTGAGAGGAGTTTGGGCACTGGAGCCAGGCTCAGAGCTGCTCTCTCTGAGCTCCAGGAGAACAGGGAGGGAGCCGGGCAACCCAAAGAAGGACTCAACTGGTGGATCATCTGCCAAGCACAAGCAGGGTGGACTGGGATCAACAAGGGCTTCCTTAGCTTCACCACAGCAAGGGCTTTCTTCTTTTAGACACTGATCTGCAGAGTCTGTGGTGTCCACCGGTATTTCAGTGTGTCCCTCCAGGACTGGAAATGGTATTGAGGGGTGTGGCTCCTCCGAGTGGAGGCTTGTTTCAGTGCTGCTGAGAGCAGATGCAGAGGACTGGCTGGGACTTTGTAGGACCTTATGGATCTCCTCACTGCTCTGAGGGGAAAGACTGATCTTCCCACTAAAGCTGAAGTGTGGGGAGGTGTCAGCCGTAGTGGGAGATGAGGGACCAGTGCTAGATACTGTACTGGAGGGACCACTGCTGTCTGCATGAACAGAGAAATACACACATAGGGTATGGGACCAATGTGTTGACCATGCAAAACATATTTGTTCAGAGAACCTAAGAGTGTCTAAAGACAAAGGGACAGCAGTACTTACACCAGGGTGGCTGATCAGAGTGTTGGCGCAGTGAAGTAGAGGAGGTCAGCACCTTGTGAGAGATGTATGAGTCCACCGATGGTTGGTTCTGGGAATCAAACACAACTGAGAAAGCTACAGATGGGGAGATGAGTACACACAATTTAGCCACAAGTCAACAGTGCAATGCAACATTCAGAATCATATATAAAATCATGTAAATGGGGAGGATGTCACCTCTGATTGTCCTGTTGTGGGAATCTCCCGCATTCTCACACACGGCTGTCAGAAACTCATTCACCTGCTTGAGCGAGAGGGAGTTGTGAAGGGTTTCAAGAGGGTAGATGGAGGGCACCATGGAGCAGCCTTCAAAACCTGCAGATGAGAGAAGTAATGAGAGCAGACATGCCTGACATCAGTGTTAAGTTACAAAGTCCGTTTATCAGGTTCTCAACCATAAAACCAATGCAAACAGTCATTTTACCTATTGCCACACCCATGTTAGTTACACAACCACAACCAGAGGTGGGGAACATTAAGACACGCACACAAATGTGACATTCACCTCACTCTTATAATTCATTTAAGATTTAACACTCATTACACAGGAAATCACAATGATGTAAATGACAACCATTTTGCCACACCCACACACAACGGCTCACACTATTAGTCTACTAAAGCAACTTCAGTCGCAAAAAAATCTATTGTTAAGTAGTTCTAGAGTTCTATGTTCATTTAGTTGAAAACCAAACTTTTAAGGTGGATTAAAGGAACACAATGTACATGAGGAGGCAGAAATATAAACTATCTGTGATAATTTGAGAACAGAACACAGGAATGAATGTGAAAACAGCCCCTATGAATCATTATGCAATTAAAGCATGAATTTGTATACGATCTTTATAAGGAGACATATATTTCATGACAATACATTGAGTTCTGGAGGAGCACACTGGACGTTTTGTTTAATTTAGGTTTAGCATAGTTTAACATATTAGTATCTACTCAAACTCATTCATGATGTAATAACCTATTCCTACAATGCCAATATTGTTAATTTTGGAGCAATTTCCACAAGATTTCCATTTTTCTATTTAAATCTCTGGTAGCCTTTAGCATGCAAATAATTTGCCACAATCAGGCAACACTATTTAATAGTTCACAGCTGATGCAACTGTAAGATGACATGAGTGCAATCAGATGCCATCAGCATGCGTCTGCCACACACACACACACACAATGCAATGACAGATCACTCTACATGAATCCAGTCTACACTGTACTCAGAAAGTGCTCATTTAAAAATACCAGGTCTGCCAAAGCTAACACATTACTTATTATACACTTCACATTAACAATTTATTTAAATATGCTTAACACTGTTATTTCAATTTAGCCAAGTTAAAAGTAATACATTCAAGTGGAATGTGTCATTCCACGTGTTTTGTTATTTCCATAAACTATTCTGACTTTATTTGCAATAAAACCAGCACAGGGGTCTGTATTTAAACACAACAATGCCTTACACATTTAACAAAAGTAACTGAAGGTTTGTATTGTGAATATAAATGATTATGATGTCTGACATATCACCAAGTTTTAGGCTACTTCCAAAAAAACGTCATATAATTTTGTTTCATTTGATTGAGAAGCCAAAATTAATCACAATTTAACATACAGTCTATTAAATAAAAAAAATCTAATTACAGTAATGACATTGATCTTCATTACTGCCCAAAAACATTAGATTCATTATAATGAGTTATTTTAATTTATTGATAGGCCCAAGCTACACAAGCTACACTCTTCCCGAAAACAAGAAAACGAAAACAAGATGAAAACTAGAGCGAGGTCAAAGCAAGCTGCTTTCCCAATAACACCAACATGCTTCAAACATTAGAGATGCTAAAGCAAAGCCATTAATGCAGTCATAGCACAGCAGTGCATGGAGGGACCTCCGCAGGGCTGACCGTAGAGGTACTCTAGCGGGTCCTGGCCGGAGATTAAACAGTTGCGGAAGAGACGAAGATGATAGGAGCACTGATGGAGATGGTGGGCAAAAGCACTGTCCAAAAACAACGGGGAGACAATTTTGGGGTCGCTGGAAAAGCACCTCAGCAGTTGGGTTACCTGGTGTTCCTTCAGGGGCTCTGAAGAAGAAGAGGCACAGCAGGGAAGAGAAGGGTGGAGAGTGGAAGGGGGAATTTGAGGGGTCTATGTGAGATCTATGGGGGATTGTGGACGACACAGTTCTGAGATTATCATTCCATATTGTTTTATATTCTGATACCTCTGCATGCCATCAAAGCATCTCTGACAGGGTTTAGGAGGCACTTTCCATATTCCACATTTAAAAACATTTAAACAAAAAGTGAGTGACTCCAGACTTCAGTCACCAGCACAGACCATTTCAAGCAGACATACAACCACACTTAAGTCAGTTGTAGTCCACTGCCTTTTATTCATTAAATACTGTTCTGTGAAGGTCCCAGCACCATCTCTCAGCATTCATCCATTAAGGCACAAGACCACAAGGACTCAAGGAACTCATTAAACTATAAACTAACATGCTCTGTACAGCCACACTGACATTGAGTAATAATCCTGTTCACACTGCATATGGACACGATCCAGTCGATTCATTTAGTCAACATGATCGGTTTAAACTGCAGAACAGGGTTCTCTCAAGTTTCATCTTGTGTGCCTAAAGTGAATAAAGTACTTAGTGGAGTCAAGCATTTTATTTCTACTACACTACACTGTAAGGCTGTTACATATCGGTACAATTCACTGAATATACAAAGGCTGTTTGTATAGATCCTTACCACATACTGACTGAAGATTTTTACTGTTCTATTTGTACCTTTTTCACTAACATGTCTGTAAATTTATGCAAATCAAAAGCACATCGATTCAAGGGGATTAAAAAGGTAAGCTATAGTTTATACAGAAAAACAAGCAATTTTTAATAGGATCCAGGCAATAGCAGGAACACACATTAGTTGTATTCATTAGATCATATCCATAACTTTTTAAACTTCTTAAACTTAAACTAATGTTTAAGTTTAATTTCTTTACAATTGCTGTACAAGCAAGCTACAAACGGTCCAACAATCCAACACACACACAATTTAGCCAGGGAAGACCTTCTCAAATTATAAATCCTTAATCACAAAATTAATGTTGCAAACCACATAAAAAACTGACACACACACCTGCACACAAACACACACCATAAAAGAATAAACTATAACTACTCAAAATAAACTTGTTATGCACAGGCTATACAATTATTTCGCAAACACACATATAATTATTATATAGTACAGTATATGATACTTACTGTACATACTGTACAAAAATAAACTACTCTCTACAGAATCTGTTACTCTTTTAATGAAATTGAAAAGTGAAAAACAAAGCTAGTCACGGGTATATCTGTATCTTCAAGCAATTTTGTGATGCATATTTCAATTAAGATTGTTCTATAAAGAGCAAAACACTGTTTGGTTTTGTAGTTTGACATTTAGAACATTGGACATCATTTCAGATGTTCAATAAAAACAGAGAGGAAAAAAGGATTAAAGAAGTGACATGTGAACCAATTCCCTGTGACCAATCATTGTCTGCTAGTTTTTTAATGTTACATTGTGTGTAACACTTCCTAATGACAGACATGACAGAGACATGACAGCTGCTAACAGGGGAAAGGTTTAATCACTGGTGTGTTGCCCAATAGTGGTTCAGACTCATTCTCTGTAATGTAATACACCCACCTATCCAATGTAATACACCCACCTATAATTTTGTGAAACTAGATGAGTTGGAATGAAAAGTGTAAGAAACCAAAGATGGAACTTTTTTCCATTGGCATGCAAACAAGGAAGGTGGCGAAATAGAAAATATACTTGAAGAGAAGTAGACGTACCATTAGTCGGATGCTTTGCAAACGACACAGAAAATCGTTTTACTGACAGCATAGGCAACAACTCTGAGGAAATAAAAAAGGTCACTAGTGTTACTATACTTTAATATACACCTGTACAGGATGGGGGTGGTGTTACAGTGTTGATGGTGTGAGACAAGTGTGTTTATTTAAATTTAAATGCTGTTACTGTGCCTACAGTGAGTTCAGAAACACTTGAGACAGAAAGCAGGGAAAGCAGCATTAGTGCTATAGTTTATATCAACCTGATTTAAGATGTACCGCATTTGCTAGTCTTTAACTACTTTCCTTTATCAATGTGTAAATATGACGCAAGCCAATAATCTTACAACTCTGTTTTTTATATATATTGTTTTAATATAGTTATATTTTAGATAAAACTAGAGTTTGACACTAAAGCTACATGTTAATGGTTTGAATACAAACATGATAGTATTTTGCTTAATATACTGATCTATGTACAGTATATTGAGCAGTATTATGGACTAAGCTAATGCTCTGCATATAGGCTAACACTCATGGTACCAGTAGAAAAAAAAATCACTACATCCTGCTCCTACAGAAATCATTTTACAGCATAATATTAATGCCTAATTACAGTTATACATATAATGCATCATTAAATGAATAATTGCATTACTGAATGTATAATTAAATATATGAAAGAGGTCTAGACTTTGGCAAACATGTAAAATTGGCAGTAACTGAAAAGATGATTAACTTTACATTTGAATATGAATTTGTGTAAGCTGTCCAACTTTATTACAATATTTAAAAAACATAAAACATTTTAACTCCTTTAACTGCTCCTTCCATTTTAACTGCACTATATAGGGAACACAGAGCAATTTGGCTTACAGCTTTAAATCTCAAACTGTTTTGTGTGAGTGTTTTTGTAAGATTATGTAAAATGGGTCCATAACCCCATGGATCTCCTGGGTTATTCTTGGTCTGTTCTAGTGACAAGAAATTATAGTTTAAATAAGAAAAAATGCAGCTTAGCTAAATGGTTTGGCTTTTATAAGCAGTTATTCTCTACTATAAAGTGGAATAATGCCTGATAACATTACAACAGCCATATTGACCAATCATATTTGTCATATACCATAAGTAGCTCTTCCCTCATAGCCACAACCACAGACAACATTGAAGACAAAGAGAGAGGATTGTATTCAATGAGCAGCCAGTCAAACTACACATAAACCAATTAGGTTTAAACTTAAGCTAATTAAGTTAAATGAGCTGTGATATATGAATGAGAGAACAGAGAAACACACACCGGAAACATGAAGAACTCTCTGTCACACTGACACCTTGTGGCAAAGGTTTTTTTTAATCACAAACTGCAGATTCTGAAGGATTCTGTTTAATAGAATGTTTTAGTAATAACCAGAGGGACAATTAATAAATGCAATTGGAGGAAAGATTTAGTAAGAAAACTAAAATTAATATCCCATTATTAAATGTTGTAAGAACTTTTAGTAAGTCTGAACTAATGCGATGCTTTTAAATTAGCAAAACAGAATAGCAACATACCCTTATATAGTACAGAACTAGTACTACTAGAGAGTTACTAGCAAGTAAGTTGGAGCTACAGTTGGAGCTAAACCTCTGTATAAATGTAGACCTTGAGGGCCAGAGTTTATAACATCTAAAGTAATTACTGAAACACAATACATGGCACAAGAGTTTCCATGAACTTTTCAACACAAGACACTAAAAAACAAGAAATGAACCTGATGGTTAATGTAAGAGTGAGATGTCTGATACAACAGGAAATCAGGAAATGATGCAACAACAGTTCTTCATAACCTTCAGTTCTTCTTAAACATTACTCAGATTAACAGGAAGTGTCCTAGTCTCTAAGCTTGTGTATTAGCTCTGTGAGTGAGGGAGCTAGACTGAGCACATACCGTCTTTATGAATCAAACTGCCTGAGGAGAATTTTTTGCGATGTGTGCGCCCATAGTCCCGAAGGTTGGGGGCACTAGAGGAACCCCCCAGGACGGTGGTACTGAAGAGACCAGCGCACTGTGAGCCTGCAGAGGGGTTAGATCATGAAATTAGTGTGCACTCTAAACACAAGCATTTATTAATAAAAATAGCAGCTACTGCAGGACCAGTGAGTCATATATAAAGTAATCATATATGACTCACACCAAAACCATTATGGCATGGCAGACATAAATGTCAGAACCCAGCCAAGCAAAAATCGAATTAACAAAACTCAGAAGCAATATTCTTGTCAGGGATAGGTGTTTATGAAACATTTTCCTTATATCTGTTATGAGCTATAATAAACAATGCCTGATGATCTGAGTAAGCTATTATTGAACATTAGTGTTTACATTTTACAGATAGTAAATGGAGGTAAACACACAAATCAATTTTTTTTAAAACAGATGGTTAGATTAGGTATGTAATATTTCTGACTGTATGCAATGTATGTATTTATTTTGTTTCTGACAAGGCGAGTTATGAAGGAAAATAAATAATAGAAGAATGTACATTTTGTAGTGAACTATTCCATTTAAGTGCTAACTTGTACAAAAAATAAATAATGATTAATGTGATGTCAAGCAACACCTTAGCATATAAGCAATACCATTATTTACAAATAAAACTACAATAAAACTTATGATTTTTCTGATTTTAGTCTACATTTATACATCTCTAGTATACCAATGCCTTAGACTCAGACGGTGGCCTGCTGTAAGGAAAAACAGATAAACAGCAGTTGTTAATACAAAGCGAGGGACAGACACGATACCAACCTAATCCACTCTGCTTCATCTCCGGAGACTGATGCGAGCAGGAGGAGAAGAGGCGGTAGCTGCCCCCTTTAGAGGTGGAGCTTTCTGTCAACATCTACATACACAAACAAATCACAGCACATAAGACCCAGCCTGATTCTGTCACACAGACATACATACAAGTACTGCATCACATATAGCACACAACGGCTGCCATAGTTGTGTATGCGGTTGACTGTGATACCTCCATGGAGCCAGTCTTGCGATTCCGGATCAGAGGGGATTTCCTCTGGGTGTTGATGGAATCAGAAAAGGGCGAGGCCCGGTCGGGGTCATCCCTTACAAGATTTTCCAAACTACCGGGGTCTGTTTGCTTCTGGTCATTCTGTGAGGAACACACACAAACAGGAGTCAACAGAGATATGGAAGCATTAACAAAACTAGCTGTAATAGCTAAACGATAATCTAATCCATGGTGAGAAAATGGAACAAGTGAAAGCATGCATACTTCAGAAGAGGCTGGGCGGAAGCCGAAGCCCATGGGAGCACTTTCCTCCTCAGATACTTTAACCCCAGGGCTGAAATGCAGCTCCACATGGAAGCGCTCTTCAGAGGTCGGGCCCTTAGGAAACACACTACAGTTACAATTCACCTGAGGCTACACGGTCTTTGGTTTAATAATTAACATCTGTTTAATTTTTGCTTCAAAAGAACAGAACAGGCAGTGAGAACTGGAGGTACCTTTTTGTTGTCTTCATAGAGCATAATGACAATTTGGGTCATATAGTTGAGCTCTGACACTGCACTCAAATAGTCCATGGCTCTCTTCCACTGCTCGTCCTTCACTTCCTGAAAGCCCAATCAAAGTCAAAGATTGAAGTCTCTGGCTGCATCTTAAAACCTAGTGAGCTGCCTACCTAGACAGAATATTTGGGCATCATATTGTAGGTGTGTCATGACGGCCGGGTAGGCAGTAAATAGCAAGGCAGCTCCCTCATACTTACATCCAACAGGTCACCATAACGAAAGATGCTAAGCAGGGAGTGGACGTGGCTCTCACTTGTGAAATACAGCCGAGTTCGGACATGCCTGCCCGGGGACATGACTCCACGGGAATATCTAGGGCACAAGCGGGAGTATGATCCCTCACACTTAAAATACAGGAAAGAAGGGAAAAGAAAAAAGAAGCACAGGAAGATGGAGTTGGTGAAAAATCTTACAATGGATGCAGCTTGTTAACAGACTCGTCCTCATGCGTCCTCTGCAGGTCCAGTTGAATCTTCTTCACTAAAGGTAGACAGTAGGCATACGCAATGTCCAGCTTCTCTGCCTTGTTAATGCCATACTCCTTAAAAACATTTTCATAACCAATGAGCTTTTGTTGACTGTAAATGTTTTAGAAAGGTGTATTTTCAAGGTTAACTGAATGGTTAACTGAATAGCTGAAAGGAATTAACTGAAGGGGACTAAACTACACAACGCATTAAATGTACTATGTATCTATGCCTCACAGTCTCCTTTTTAATAGTATGTAATGTAAAGTGCACGATTTAGCAAGATTTTTAGTTACTGTTTTAAACGCCATTTAAACTTTTCTCCTCTCCTCTGGTGTAACAATGCCACAGGTTCACTTATGATTTTAGTGAATTGTACTGTAAGTAATGACTAAAACCCTTTTTTTGTTCCAGCCCGTATCTAGTTGGAAAACCTTCCTTTTTACAGAAAAACCTGTGTAGTGCACTCCCCCTTACAAACATGCCATCCACCCTTGAGTAAGAACCACAGGTATCAACAACCTGGTATCAAGTATGCTTCCATGGATAAAGTATTAAAACCCAAGTCTTTGGATCTGTGTAATATATGTCTACCTCACAACTTCACAAACCTGTGGAATAACAATGTCAGCTAGTGCTCGGGAAAGCTTGAAGAGTTCCAGCATGTCCTCCAGTCCCAGGGAGCTGTTGTGCTGCACATCATACTTCACACAGTCGTAAATATCAGGAATCTTGCTGATGTCATAGCGGCCATTCTTCATGCGGAAGTCCCTTTCCAATTTGGACCAGCGCTGCAGCATCATCTCCAGTGTCTCGCTGTGGTACAGCTGTAAATCTTAGAGAACGACAGATTCTGGTTAATTGGCTTAGGATTTTTTACTCTGGATGTTCTTTCAAAGGTTCCTCAGTATGGGATGGCTTTTTTTGAAGGCACCAAGAAATCACCTGCTGATTTGGGGTCTTCAAGTCGTTTGCAGATCTGTGAGGTGAGGCTCTGGACAAGGGCGTAGACTTTATCACATGTGCTCACTGGATTCTCCACAGCTTTCATAGAGTTTACCAGAGAACTGCTGCATGTTGGAGCCAGCTGAAGAAACAAGAGATGAATTAAACACAGATGTGTTTTTCATTTAAAGCTCCAAAGAGGTTTGAAATACAGCTGATGGTTCAAAAGAAGATTGACACTCTGGTTTACCCTGTCAAAGTCTTCTTTTGTGAAGGTTTGATCTTTCTGCATGATCTCATGCAGTCTGGCCTTAACCCTCTGCTGACAGCCGCTGACGGATTCAATATCATTATCCAACAGGCCGTTCATGTTGGCACTTTTTACCATCTGGACCAGGATGGGTGTGAGTTCCCCTTCCAATGCCAAGAGACCCTGCCAAACAAAAAACTCTAGCTTAGTAACATCTCCTCAAAATACTATGCACTTGTCCTGTATTTGTTGAAGAGTTTGGGCTGTGAACCTTAGCAAAGGCAGCAGCAGTCATTTGCACCCTGCCCTCGTCAGAGGCGTATATCTTGAGGTCATGCCGGTAGGTGCTATGTAGTCTAAGAAGGCCACAGCCTGGAAAACCAGCATAATCCCCTATAGCCACATAAGAACATTTATATGTAAATAGAAACATTCACAAACATTAGTCTAGCTAATCATTTTAGAATAGTAATCACCACAAATGCTAACAAAGGTGGAACTAAACAACCAAGGTCTCATAGGCTAAAAATGTTTCATTTAAAATTAACTCTTAAAATCTTAATCATGCTTATGTTTCATGTTTCTGCATATTATGAGACTAACTGCACAAGAAATCTGGACCTCTGCCTTTAGTTTTTGTGTCATGTAAGAAATAATGCATATGATG